>JAHZMZ010003387.1:0-15384 GCA_027743805.1 Lepidocyrtoides sp. E14 | reverse complement strand
GTTGGCAATGTCAGTTTTTGGGTTGCACATAATATGTAGTTTATTTTCTCTCAATTACACGTATTAAAACGTTTGCTGAATTGTCGCTTTTTTCTTCCAAATCCGTAATTATATCGTATTTTCGATGCAAATTGGTGTAATTAGTGCAATCAGAATACTGTCTGACTCAAAAGTCATCACTGTTGAATAAGAGGCTGTTATAAATAGTAAACTAGACGTAGAGAAAAACTGTAGGATGAAACTCTTATCAGCATTGGAAAAATATGTAATTTTACCTATTTGTGGAAGTACATAAACGTACAAATTTACAATATAAGCACCTTTTGGTTACTAGCCTGTATCTTTATTTCTGAACGCCAGAAAACGTGATCATACATCGTTTTACACTACAATTCTATGAAGCCAGACACATTATAAATTTCATGGTTTGTAAATTCCACGTTTTCAAAAAATGGGGCACACTCGAGCGAAAATTTTTTGAACGTTTCGCTGGGTTGTAGCGTGGTATAATTTTCAACATAGGTTTTTTACTTTTGGAGTATTCCACAAAGCAACACAATTGAATGAGTAATACTTGACAGTTTCACTCTAAACGCTACAGTTCCAACTTTCAGCCAGCATCTCATTCATAATAATAACCACTTATCCAGTTACGCATGCAAGCTTCAAGAAAATGTAGGTTTGCATTCCAATGAGCTGTTTCCGTACATAAGAGTACCCAAAAATATTTCAAGCAAAAAATACACAGACAGATGTATCGTACCGGAAGGAGAATTTCTTTAGTGGAGGAATTCACACACATACAAGTGCTTACTGTTTCTAGATGAGTCCTTCACCAATGCCATGCCAAACTGACTACTAAAGAGTAGTTTTGTGTGGTGTGGTGATAGTGTGGGGATTATTAAACTAGTAAACCAAGCGGTATAATTTGTGGCCGAAGGAGACAAGCTAGAAATTCTATCTTTTTTTGCAAATCCTCCTCACACTGTCTCCGGTAAAATGTCTGCCAACTCCACTTCCTCTCCCTCGCTTTCATTTGACAAGTGTGAAATATACAACTTGAGTATATTTTCAACCGCATTTTAATGCAAAAATAAATAAAATGTACCCAAACTCTATAGAGCTGTCCAATGTTGTAGTAGTGACTAGAATTTCCAGAAAAACGAAACCGTAAAAATAAGCAAGCAAGTGAGTGGAAAAGTACGCGAGAGTATGCTTACATAATACGATTTTCTTCAAATTTACTGAACTTACTACTTAATATGTTATTTTTACACTCTTCTACTTTCCCAAATATTTGCATCAACGCATCAACAACTCGTCAGTTTTACCACTAGCACGCTTCCAGCTTCTTCACTACTATTCATTTATTTAGCTCTCTAAAGCTCTTTAAATCCTTCTCACATGCTATCTCCGTCAATGCTTTAATGAGAGAGTGGAGAGATAGTATGTCTGGATGCAATGAATAGCAGCACGTATACACTGTACCTTCTAAAATGTATATAGCAAATTACATTTTATGAACAGGACAGCGCCAGGACTTGATGTAAGCAAAATTTTGCTAGAATTTATCCATGGCGGAGTTAATAATGTTTTTGGTATCATTTACTAACTCAAGTGAGTACAGCACGCATTGGAAATGTACGGCTAGAATGCTGGGACAACAACTGCAAAAAAAAGAGAGACAGGATTTACTTTCTCTCTGCGTGCGTAAATTACTTGAAGACATTCAATCTTCTTTCACATCAAAGCTGTTGAATGCTTGCTCGGAAAACCAGATGTATGTTTATATACCCATTTTGTGTATGCGTCATTTAGGTGTATTTAGGTGCAGATTCAAAATGAATACTGTCTGATATTTGTGTACAGCATTTGGCAATTTTTGCGATAATTAATTCGCAGTCAGTGATTTGAGATGAGAGAGTTGGTGAATCTGTGTGAGATGTCGAATCCATCCAAACTCACACAATATGTATTAAAAGAGAAATTGAGAGACCTGCGGGAAGAAAACGAGCACATCGCCACACAAAGCTATATATATATGTCGGACACCCGACTTTGTCTCATAATAGTATACCCTATCATCATGGTCATGAGCACATCGTTTTATCTTTATATGCCAAAGCTCATTACATCAACGAAATTCAGTAATGAAGAAGAAGAGGACTTGTTCTTTGTTTCTGCAATCTCTGGTTAAGGATAGAAGAGAGTACCTGACTTTCTATTTATAATTATTGTGAAGAATTGCGGTATTTGTATACCACTATTGCCACAGACCTGTAGTTACATGTGTAGGAAGTAGAAGAACAGATAATTAGTGTGCCGCATTAGATTCAAGTAAATTCTTGGAAAATTGAAACAATTACAGATGAATGCAGTGGTCCATAGATAATCAGGGATGGGAACAGTGGTACCACTGTAGGAGATACCACAGTTTAAATACTTGCACAATATTACAGCATAACGTAAGTAGGTCCTTTGAAATGGACAGATGAAAGGGATGTTTTCAAAGAAATTTGTGCCTCTGAGGTTGTCGTTAATAATACAGTCCTCCTTGATTAGCAATAAATTGAAGATGACATATTTATACTGCAATACTTTGGAGTGCATGGGGTCTTGGGTTTGTCCTGGATTCCAAACTAAACATCAAAGAGATCGCATGCAAGCGTCATCAACAAGAAGTAAAAGAGGATCTTTCTGTATGCATGGAATTCAATAGATTATATGAAAACCCATCGTCAAATTGAAGTACTGTGGTTGTCAGTATACTATCCTAAAAAAATCGAATTGGAGAACTTCCATTTGTTATCTATTTGAAATGTCATACCCTTTCACTTTTGTTTCCTCAATAAACTGCCTCTACAAAACCGACGACTGACTAACTCACGTCACGCCATGTTTTGCTTATTACATTGCTGATAAAAGCTGATATAATTGCTGCACCGTTGATCGCAGATGCCGCTTCTTTCGCTAATTAATTGCATGCCTCCTTGTAAAACTTAGAAAAAACAATGACAGTTGAGCACCAAGTCCTTGGTGAGATGACTATTCAACAAGCAGCTCAAAATGTATTTATTATGATTTTAGGCTGGCAAGTTTTCTAACAATTTTTAGAGGAACGGGTCTGGGGAGAAGCTAAAATATGTACGTTTTTGTGATAAAAAATCAGCAACGGCAATGAATATTGTAAAACCATACTTTTAGCTATACTTCTTTTTGCATAGTTGTGCAATCGCTGCCAGTAGAGGAGAAATAAACTGTCCAGTAGATGATGATGATGATTTAACCAGGAGCCAGTATTGTTACGGATATATGGCTACTACAACTGCTCATATCTTGGGTAGATGGTTACCGTTGAGGTTTATATAACCATTAGATATGGGACAATAGCTGTGAATAACGAGCGGAAAAGGAATTAGTGCGATGGCCCGCATTTGAAAGGGAAAGAGTAGCCCAAAGGTATGAAAAGAATTTTTTGGGCTCACTCCAGCAGCAAGTAGTCGTATTGCCAAAGTGCTCCTGAAACTACTGACAGTAGAAATGGTGGAAGACGATAGAGCGCAAATGAAAGTGGATGATGAGGGAGACGAGATAATTTCAAGAACGAACGAAATGTGTATCAGCGTGTTCTCAAGCCTACGATGACATTAACAACACATGCCTTCTAAAAAGTGACTGTAGCCCTGTTATTCTCATGATACAAATGCAAGGACAAGAATTAGAGAAATAATTGTGCTAAGTGCAGACTAGGCGAGAAAACTCAGATAAAGGAAATCGTGCAATGTATATATACAATTTCGTTGTACACAACACGCAGTGAATTTCCAATGCTGAGTCACGCAAGGTACACGGTTTACAGCCAGGAGAGTGTTGTATTTGTGTAGCAAGTTATGTAGGTTGTGTACTTATTGCACTGTTCTGCTTCAATAGCACTTTCTCGCTTTCCTTTCAACTAGAGAATACTGCTGACATTACACTTAACTGTAAGAAATATGCATGACGGCTAATGACGATCCTTACCTATTTCCTTTTCAACAAGATTGTAATATTTAAAATAAAAAGAAAATGCTGACGCGAGCCTGACCAAACTACTGTGAGCATCTCGTGAATAACGGTTGCGTCTCGTAATGGCACATGCTCCCTAAAACTACACACCTGGATTTGGAACACCCTCTCCTAAATCTGTAACATTTTCCCACAGCTAGTTGGCAGCAATGTGAAACAGGAGAGAAAAGTATAGGTAACAGGGAAGGGAAAACTTCAAGATTCGGGCAGATAGGAACGTGAGGAAGGAAGCCGAAAGTAAAATATGATGCATTTTACTGCGCCTCCTCGCATTGTGCACATAGTACTGGTAATACTACTATTGTAAATATAATTCATGAAAATATAATCTAAATGCAATGGAGACATCAGATGAAAATAAGTGAAGCAGCAAGACAACCCATATTTTTCCCATCCTATCAACGGCCAACATAATTTAAGCTACTACGAGTACTGCCGTTACCGTCGTATAGATGATAAACATGGTAAATAACTTATGCGTATATTGTTATCTTAAACTTTTATTTTTTAACACCTAATAAGACTCTCTAAAGATAATGTAGGACAAGCCATAACGATATACATAAATACATAGTTAGACACACACCCATTGTAACAGCTCTGGCTCGGAAATAAACGGTCTAGGTAAGCAAGAAGCAGCTAAAGGTATTATCACACTACGAATTATACTCCATCTTATTTTGGATATATTATAGAAACATGAGAAACTGTGATAAGGACATAAGACATAAATATAGTACTATTTAATAGAGCGATGGGTCACTTGACTTTTAAGATTACTTCCTATTTTCTTTCAAGTTCCAGTCGTAATAGGTAATAACAGGCGCACGGTACTTTTCAGTGCAACAGTAAGTGAATGAAGCTAGACAAAAGGGTGATAACGATCACAATAATAATATGCATTTTTGGTATTTATATTCACACGTAGCATTATAACTAAATAATGTACTTCTCCATTGCATTTCCACGTTCTTTACTGAATGTTAAAACAAAACAGCAGTAGTATTACTACGAGGAAGAAATACGTAGTACCAAGGGAAAAGAAGCTCACTGTGTTTGAGCTAGAGACGGAAAGAAAGGTCTTAAATAATTTGAAATGAGACAGGAGCGCATAAATTTTAACCTAGATATTACTTACTTACTCACCTACTTGCTTGAATAGTTGCCGGACTTTATAGGTAATATTTTATATTATTATGGGTCTGAGACACTCTGTATTTTACGAGTCTACAGCTACACTAACATGGAGATAATGCCAAGTCTTTCGCCTTGAATTTGGATTACTGGCCGTGGTACAGAATTAAGTGATTGACCTTTTGCCCTTCTCCACGTTCTCGTAATAACAGTGGTACCTACTTTGACATGAATGTTGTTGCAAGCAAAAAGACCGTAAAAATGAAAAGTTGTACACAGTTTACACGTGGTAAAAATATGTGTAGGTATCATGTGGATTTATCCTTAATCAGCAGCAATAGATTAGTACTTGAAGTAGTTTTACCCCAAAAAAATTGTAAAACTCTACAGAATATGTAACGCAAATATGAATTTTTGCAAACAAAATGTAGTTGAATATTCAGCTTTTATCTTGATATTGGATCTGCTCAATTTTCGTCTAACGTTCAACATCATGCATGTACCTGTATAAATTTAATACACTAGTAGTGCTCCGTAAATTTAATATATTTGCATTTCATGCAGACTGGATTGAGATACCACTTAACTACCTATTGGCAGAGTCGATTTGCTCAAAATTTATTAGGAACACAGAAATTTTATCAAATTGATGGAATTATAAAAACTTGGTTATGATGACTGATTCAAGTTGTGTTTTAAGCTAAGACTAGAATATTCAATACGAAACCCACGTGCCACGAAACGACATCAAAATCTTACTCTTACACCTTGCAAAACAATGGCTAACGTCATCTTGTTTTTTTCCTCCGAGGATCGGCATTGAGGTTTCATTTTAGCCCTTCTGGTCGCGAGAATCGATCTTTTTTCCCCTGTTATACACAATGTTAAAAATTATCTCCTCTTTTTTCCCCTGTTATACACAATGTTAAAAATTATCTCCTCTTTTTTCCTCCCATTTCTTCCGTTTTGCTATTTTTACGACCTCTACACAACCAAGTTGCTTGATAGACGATTAATGTCCTGAAGGGCATGGTTTGACCAATTCATCCAATAAATTCCTCTCCTTACATGTGACTTTCAATTTTTCCCAATTTATTTCCTCAGAGAGTAGACTCACATTTTATACGTTTATATTTCTATAAATAAGTAAGCAATATAACCAAAACCATATTACCGTAGACTAGAAAAAATCCTCTCCCGCATGTACTCCTTCTTCTATGAAATAAATATCTCTCTCTCTGGTGAAACTCTGGACAGATCATTTTCCGTTCTAGTTGCTACACCGTTTTATATTTATCAACCATTTTTCAAAAAACGAAAAGTCATCTTTTAAAATGCCTCATAAATATATGTAAGTGCAAGAGGATAGACGACCCTTACATAACAGTACGAAAACATTTACCCGCCATTACATTATCATCATTACTATTACATAGTGGCTAGTAGTGCCAAGATACGCATTGTGCGTCCACCTCAGTCGAAGACAGATTTCGTTCTAGCGTTTTTTGCAACATGATCAGCTAGAAAGAGGAAAGAAATAATTGAAGGAGAAAGAAACATTATACTTGTGTTTTCCTACAGTTGGTTATTTGTGTTGTTGTCCTTTGACATTCGTTATTCCAATCTCTATAATAGTTTCATTTTTCCTCAATATTCCAATCGGTCAACTAGGCCATTACATACCATTATACTAAATTTTAAAGTCGTCTGGGTAAAAACTAGCCACCGAATAATCCTTACCAGTTCAAGTCCAAGCTCTGGAAGAAAGGAAAAAAAGAAGAAATTATTATCAGAAAGCTCTTCTTGTAGTGCTTATACAAAATTGATCTCTGATCCGTAGTAGTGATAGCTTGGATGAGCTACCTACCTATGTATATGCATACATCCATTCCATTCATGCATGCTGCTTATTTGATTTCTCTCTTATTCTGTTGTTTTCTCATTCAGCCTAAAGCTGATTCAAAACATGGGAAAAAATAAGACATTTTGTTCTACAAGGTATTTTACAGACATATCGTTTTTCCCCGACAAATATTAAGCTTGGATAGCCTACAGCTTAGGAACTTACGAACAAGCGGTAAAATATATCTTGTTATTCTGTCCTTGACTCATGGCATGGCTCATCCTTATATCCGCCGATTGTTCATGTCCCTACTTTTCAATCCAATCTAAAACCCGCATTTTCGAGCAATATATTTTTTCCACATCACTTGAGCCTCCAATTTTTTTATATGCATGGGCGTACATACACTTATGTAAGCTATACGTAAGTAAAATAATGTAGCAATAACAGCAAAAGCATCTTCTCACACAAATGCACATTTCATTCATGATATATTATGTATCTCTGGACTGGAACAGTCTTAATATCTTACCGTATCGAAATGCGGGGGAAACCTGCTGATGCTCTTCTCCTTGCACACATATCTCTCTTTTTCACCATACGCACGTCCCCCCAGAAATATTGGTGACAGCCGAAAGAAGTCAAGCTAATATATCTACACATACTACTCTTCAGTCCAACCAAACACATATACGACTCGCACTTGGTTTCAAGATAATTGCATTGCACCAACCAAACTACCAAAATTTCCTTCTACATATTTTCCGTTTTCGTTTTTGCATCTGAGCCCTGCTCGTTTCCTCCATGCAAAGAATTGAAATCACGATCCCTCCAATTCTACCGAGCTGTGGGAAAAGCTGGAGATGATAATAGTTTTGTAGTGGAATCCTGATATACTTGTTATTAGTATTCGCTTTCAGACAAAAAGCTACTGCATAAAGGACTTACATAAGTAGAAACATATAAGCAGTGAAAAAGTAAGTCTCCGCTTGTCGACTCGTCACGGTGCACACAAAGTTTGTTGATCTAACTGGACAGATGTGGTATCCAGCAGAGGAGCTCTTTTTGCTGCTTCTGTATATACATACTAGAGGCTCGCTTGGTGAGAATTAGACATGGTCTATTATGTGCACGTTGGAATAAAAGACGGATATAAAGAAGAGGAACGACAAGGAGTAAAGTGGTTCTGGATAAATAGCTGCAATAATAATGCACTGAGCTCTCCTGTCCTGTTTGTTTGCTACTACTTCGACTGTTACGAGAGTGGATCTGAAATATTTCAACTGGACTGACAATACCTCTCCAGCATTTATCTCTTCTTTTCCCTTCTACTCCACCACCACCACCAACAAGATTGTAATACCATCACTTCACAAACTTTGCTTATATACATTTTTCATTCAACTTGAAATGATGAAGGACATTTCATTGTATTCCTTGTCGAGAACCGACAATCTTTTTTTTCTGTATATACATAAATATACCAATCTGACTACTGTGACTGACTGACTGGTGGGATGAACAGAAAATTTATAGGGGTAGGCTTTTATGCATACAACATAATCACAATCACAACAATAACTCCCTCCAGCATAAAGAGCAGCTCAGTGTAGATGGAGAAAGAAGAATTGCTTGAAGGAAAGAGGGATTCTCATTGTACTAATAAATATCATCATCTCATCAATATTATTATTATTAGCATTATTATTCCAATCGAGAAACTTTCTTCTGAAAATGGAGAGAGAGGGGAAAAGTGACTCATGATGATGCGATGACTCCTTCTCCTCTCAACAACTCAACACACATTTATAACAATAAAATCATCGGGAAAATGCACTTCTTAGACCCAGTCAGACGTACATATTTCAGCAGTTAATGGTAAATGGTGGTGATGTGGGTACTAAAAGTAAATAAATGCTTTGCAGAATTCAACTTGACAGACATGATAGATTCCGACGAATAAGCAGAAAAACAAAGGAAAAAGACAATAACAGAGAGAAAAAAATATAAAGTGAAACGGGACTCCCAGACACCACTATTTGGGCTGTCGTCATCATGTTGTCTTTATATGTGCCCCTATATACCAAACCGAACATCAACAGAATGATATCATTACTATATATAGATACTCATATTTCGCTAACGGCTCTCTTCTGCAGCGTTGCAAAGCAATGCATTTTCATCAGAAAAGTTTATCCTTTTCTCATCCAGAAAACAAAATTTGGTATAGTCTTCGTGTGTGCTTTTAGTAGTACGACATTAATGTAACGTAACCTGCTACATAAACTTTTTCTACTTTTACGCTACTCTGCATAATATTATGCTGTCAGTACGCTGAATATTCATTCATATACATGGTAAAAATCTGTATAACTTTGCAATAAAAATTCTACGCTCATGCTCTCGTCGGTATTTGTCATGAAGGCTACTGCTGAGCTGTCAGCAGACACAAAGATTTATCAAAACAAAAGAACATTTCTCATCATAGCAGTAATGAAAAAAGAGGAGCAGAAATGAATTATGGGAGGATACGATTTCACAATGTGACACGGATATGGATATTATGCAGTAGCACTGACATATCTCAATACAAAATCTTTTTTTATATGCACACATCTGAAATATAAATTTTACTTTGCAACAATGTCTGTACGTTTGTTTATGATTGTTTTCCCATTTTTGTTGTTTTTGTGTGCATATATGTACATAAAATTGAAACTAGTCCTATCCAAAATTCCCAAGCCTCTTCTTTCAGATGCAATAATTAGTATAATTATACACTTAATAGTTTTCTTTGGAGAATTAAAGTAAACCACTGCGGGAATTAAAAAATACCCTGTACATTCGTTGATGCGTATGTTAATAACGCACATGCTGATGTTTATGATGATATACCATTTTTTTACTCCGTTTCTTTACTCTCTGGTAGTCGTTCTTTGTCTTGTTTTGTTTTCATTTCTTCTAGGGCGACATAATGTACTTACATATAAACTACACATGCAGTCTTTGGATTCCTGCAGAGATATCATGTAAAAGGGAGAAAAAGTGACAGGTCATTTTAACCAAAAATACAGAAAAAAAGCTTACTCACTCTTCCTCCAAGCATTCATATCATATCTAATGGTTGTCTATTTTCGGAGTATTTTTTTATACACTAAACTAAACACATAATACAAAAAAGTTGTGCATAAGTAACTGTACAAACTAAACTTTTTGCTTTTCGCTGAGTAGGTAAACGTCTCTTTTTCCCTCTCGGCATGGGAAAAAAGTTACAAGGGAATCCTGTGACATTTTTCTAGTCGTCCTCGTTTGGAGCATTTACCTTATCTACACAAATCATCCATGAAAAGTTTTGTACAAATAATAATACATATCTAGCACCCTCCACGACTGCGTTTTTCTTCCACTATTGATGATGGTTCCTGATTGTGTCATATCATCGTACTGTGTAACCCTTTGGTTTTATTGCAGTGGCAGTTACGCATGTTCATAATGATAATTATAATTCTGAAACGATTCATGTTTTCTTTCACCCAAAAGTGAACATCGTATTATGGCAGTAAATAGTAGGATGGTAAATAAGTATGCATGTGTTGTGTTTATATGAAAACATTTTTTTAAAAAGTTGACAATGTGACTACAACTATCTGTATATTTGAGATTCAAAGGGTACAGTAATTTTAGGTCCTGCCAGCTGTCATCTTTTAGGGGGAATTGTACGGCAGATAAAGTTGACGTGAAAGAAGCTTGCAGAGGATAACTTATAGTTACAACTCGCAACTATCCTGAATGAATGAAACAACAGTGTGAGTAGATATATGTATATTGTTATAAAAATCGTACTGCGGTATGCTTTAAAGCATTTTTGTGCATTTTGTCTCACAACTCACACAACCATCATCATAATGATAGTATAAGCAAGAATTTATTAGCTTTTTGGGTTTGTTGGTAAAAACGTCATGAGGCGAAAATATCGGAGGGAAAGCCAAAAACTGTTCGATTTCATCTGACTATGACGATAGTGATGAAAAGGATGATAAAAACGCTGCTGCTGTTGCTGCGGCTTGATGCATGGAAAAAAGCTTTCATACAGATATTACCATCATCATCATTCTAATCATCATCTGTTTTTTTTCTTTCCCGTTTCCATTTTTGAAAGGCAGGAAATGTGTATAGGAAAAGGAGACACACAAGAATGAAAAGGAAATAGGAAGGATGTGAGGAAGGAAAAGAACCTTTTTGCGTTTTATTTCACTGTATTATGCTGTTATCACTCTTGTCCTTTATGAATACGTATAATAATAAACAGTAGTAGTTTTTTTCAATATTGTGGATGCTCCCCGTTACTTGTAGAAAGATAATATTTAATACGTATGTCTGCAAAGTGCAAGTGTAATTTAAAATGTTCCAATATTTGTAATAGTGTACTTTGTACATGGGTACCAATTTTGACTTACTACACCAAAAGTCTCGAAAAATATGATCCACCTACTTATATCCATTTATGTATGTATATGATATTTTGTTACGATACGGTTGATGATGAAACTGACTGGTGACATTGAAGAAATAAGGTTGACAGTGACAGGACTAACAGGAAAAGAAAAAATGGCTTCTCTCCTCACACATAGGGCTCATATTACAAGTTTTTTTTACTGGAGACATGATTATTCTTGATGTCTCAAGGGATGTTTGATGAATTTCGTATAATGAATAGACAAATGCGACTTTTGGCCTGAATCTGAAAATAGAGGGAAAGTCCTGATAAATTTGTGAATTCAAGTGAAAGAAATACAGTATGGTAGTAGCTACGCAGAGAAAATGCCTTCCACTCTACCACATCAACAACATATTATGCATCTGCCTCATCATGATTATGCTAGCTCTTTCTTCTGTTTTGCAATATGACTACACAGTCGTAGCAAGAAGCTCTTTTGTTGCTGAAGAAAAGACTGTTTGTGCCAATAAACAGCAAGTTGCAAATATTAATAATAATGGAGAAATAATGAAAAGCAGATTTGATCTTGTTCAAGATGAATGCACAAATTGTGTTGTCGTCTTTCATATTTTCCTCTTATTTTTTTGTATTAGAATATTAGAAAATTGTGCATACTTTAACTCTAGTTGGATGAATTCATATATAATCTTCCATTGTATTTCTCAGCATAGTAGCCCGCTCTGAACTTTCGCCAAAATAGATACCAAGCCACACAAAAAAAAAGTTAAGAGGAAAGCCAACTGAACTACAAAAGAAAAACTAATAAGTTTTTACAATACTACTTAGTATGATGTTGTGACGGGAAGACTAAAAAAATGTAAGCAGTTTGAATCTGGCTTAGAACGGTCAATGACATTCTAACAAAACAGTTGAAGCATTTCTCTTGAAACCTTAATACCCACCCACATTTGATGTATACCAATTTTCGTTTCTCGTCCTATTTTATTCCATAATGATATGTTATAAGCTTTTATCATTTCCTACTGTACGAACATGACCATATAAAACCTTTGGATATATTTCATCTAAACTTTGCTTGCTAACAACAACTGTTTTAACGAAAATAACAACATTTACAACGTGAGACACAAAATGAACATACGGTGAACTTGGGACCTACCATTTTCGCCAGTTCAGGTAATCATAATAGGAAAATGACGGTTAAAAATAATGGTATTTTAGACGTAATTTGCTATGCTTGCCAAAAAAAATTGCGTGTGTGTATACCTAAAATACACTAATATAAATTGTAGGTTCAAATTTGAAAGTGGAACGTGCAGCTCGTTTTATTATAGCGTGCTTGTTGTAGTATGCATACTCGTTTCATGAAAAACGTATCAGTTTTTTGCTCCTGTCAACACAAACATTCCAACACCCACCATCGTCATCATATGGAACTTGATAAATCGATGTGTTTGTTGAAAAAATTGAAGAGAACTTTGTGCGTACAAAAGCTCCATGTGAAGGAAAAACAAACTAGGCAGTATCTATGCCATAAATAGGAGCTCGTCTCTGCCATAATAATATAATACCTATCATCATCATTGATACAATAAACCGTTATATTTATACAAACAGTGCCCTTAATAAGAAAGTAGGTATGCATATATGTGTGTACAATAACAAAACCTCTTCCCATTTTTTCCTTTTTTTTCTATTTCCCATCTCCCACATCTTCTGGAAGAGAAACGTACACACTAACATCATTTCAAACGATATCGTATCAATTGAGTCGTACAATATAAAACGAAAATAGGATATAGGCAGCAGTGAAAGCAATCTTTTTTCTCCGTGTTTTTCTTCTTCTTTGGTTTCTCGTCGACATACTTCTTTCTTTCAAAAATATGAGAAGGAGAAGCAGAATGTTTCTTCTCTAGTTCCCTTCAAAGAAAAAAAACTTTCATCGCTTTCGTTTCGTTTTCATCTTCTTTCATTCAATAAAATGTGCCGACTTGTATGGCATCGCAAGACGGTTTATGCTCAACAAAATGTAGATTTTGTTAGTGTGAAAAAGCTATATATTCTCCAATGCTATCACTAACCACCACAAACTACCTACCTATTCCAACCAACGAGTGTTGGCATAAATATAATATCCAAGTAGTAGGTAGATGTACACATATGTACGATTGGAAAAAGTAATGCCAAGTGAAACACTTTCTCCGTTTTTATCCCATCGTTGTATCGAATATTATTATTACTAGGTATACGGATAAATCAACAACCTTATAATATATGAAAGGCTGCCATTTATCCAATCCCAGCACTACTGTTCTACTCTCATGTTGAGGTATGTTCAGATTCAAAAAAATGGAGGGCTAACTATATACAAAATATAGTGCAACAATTCGCGTTACAAAATAGTTTGTTCTTGCGTTACTTTTTAAGAAAAAAGCAAACAGAGGAGATGAAGAAGATATAGTTGGCTACATAGTATGTCTATCTACATCTTGGTAGCAGAACAGTTTTTCTATGTCTAAAGGACATTTTCTCGTTCTCTATTTCACACACTCGCAAACACGTTCAAAACACGCCATGCATACGCGTACACGTATTAAACGTACTAGCACAAGCCTTCATGCATGCACGACCGTGACTTGCTGCTTGGATCGATGAGAGAAAGTATTAAGTAGGTACCTACAAGCATTGGTAGTTGGCGGTCATGGGTCTATGCATGCTTGAGAGAGAAACGGCAGAGACGGCAATAGAAAACCATTTCACAAGCAGGCAAGAACCGAGTTTATCTGCAAAGTAGCCGAAGGATCAAGAAAAATGATGATGGGTAGACGATGGGACAAGAGTTAGAAAGAAGTATTTTTGTGATTAAATGTTGTAGTAAGCACGTTGTGATGCGTTCCCTTCTTTCTAGGTATTATGAATTGATTGTGATTTTTTAGATGCCTATGTGTATTGCTTATGAGTATACGCATACATTAAACAGGTGCAACTGTTCATCTAAATTAAAAACGTTAACCAATTCCATTTTTAACAAGAATTCCAACGCCAAAGGTTATAACAACTCTATACATACCATACACGTAAGACTCCAACTGAACAATACACACATATTAACTAGTAGGTACGTCTTACTGACTCGCTGAAGTTCTTTTAGTCCATCAAAGAATTGGGTCACTGGGTGACAACACTGTTTTTTGAGCACCCTGCCTTCGTGATAGGATATTTTAAAACAAACAGTAGATCATCGTGGAGGGCGAAGTTATGCTAATAGCTAAATTATATGCATCTGATTGTTTCTCAGATCGTGAGACTCGAATAAGCATATTCATAATATGCATACTGTTGTAGCCTCCACATTTTTGGAACTAAAAACGTATCCCCACTTTTTGCTTCAATGCTTTTTTGCTTCCGCATTGCGAACCTTGTGCGTGCAAATTGTATAATTTAGTGTGTAGGATCACTTTAATTTAACTAAAATGATACTAATAACTTGTCTTTTTCTAAATTGCAGGTAAGTCCAACTTTTTACTCTAAATTTGAAACTGGAAAAGTAAGTACTTCAGGCCTTCAGGCCAATCTTTACAGCTTGTGATCTCGATGACCCAGTTGGTAATAAATAGTGTGAAACATCGTTTCACTCTTTCCTCGAAATTCTATGAGCATTTCGACCATTCAACTTGTCCAAAACCTTATTACAACCGCCAAAGTTTCATCACATGTGACAAGGCTTTCGTGTAGTATGGTGTTGCGTATCATACATAGTACGCCGTATCTTGTCATGTCTCCAGTCTTTGATCATCTTATTCCTTCAATCACATTTGCAATTCATAGAACGTGTTTGGCAACTGCTTGCAAAAACTTTTTGGAAAAGCAAAGACAAAAAGCT
>JAHZMZ010003386.1:0-36529 GCA_027743805.1 Lepidocyrtoides sp. E14 | reverse complement strand
ACTGCATGAAATACAAGGGATAAGTTTACAAAAATAGCATCTCTCATTTTTTTCATTAAAAACTTGAAAACAGGAGTTTGACTGTGTGCGTAAAAAGTTTTTATTGACAAGGAAAGTCAGAAACCAGCGTTTGAAAAAAAAACATCCATTTAGTTTTTTTATCATACTATCATACTATACTGCTTACACGAACACAAGTTGAGTAGCATCACTGCACAGTAACGGTAAGTCGTCTACATGGTCGTTTTTTGTAGATCTCTCTTTTGTTGAAAGTAAAAAAGATTCTGATATTGCACATCACGAAAGATCCTGTTGTTGCTGACGCTGCTATCAGTAAAAGTATTACATGAAGAGAGGCATCTACGTATCGATCTATGTAGTGTGCAGTAGAGAAAACCTTATATGATATTCATGCTTAAAATATAGATAGCCGTACTATAAAATGTTCTGCAACTTCAACCAACTCGCGCTCATAGAGGAAATGAAAATAAAACATTCTGTCTGGTTAACAATGTGGAATGTTTCAGAGAGAAAGTGAAGTGAAAGTTGTAAAATGGATATAATCATGAGCTCTTTGTGTAAGAAAAGGAAATTTCGCAATAAAGGGGTTGAATGAAAACTCATCTACTTGCTGCTACTGCTGGGAAAGAGGATTGTAACACAAACAGGCTTTGTTTGCTAATAAAGTTCAGTCAGTGTGCATAGGTACGTTAGTATATGATCGATGACAAAAAAGGCCCTTGCTTAACTACATGATATATTATTTTCCCTTTTATTTTGACAACAAACCCTATCATGTTTCTGATGTAGCTATGACCAATGTCCAATATCGCCGAAAATGTAAAGTTCAAAGTACATACACATCGTCCACCGTCAGTAAATACTGAGGAAGGAAGTAAATTACCGAGAAAAAAACAAAGGAAAAGCACTCTAGCTCTCACAGGAAAGTAAACACATTTCATTATTTAGTTCCACTTTGTGCTATTTTTAAATTCCATTTCGCTGCCTCCACCAGGGTATTTGTCATTTGTATCATACAATTTTTATGCCATTGAAATAAAAAAATTCTTCAAAAATTACACAAGAGACAAGATGATAAAACTCTGAGTTCTGATAACTCTCGCAATATAAATGTTCCAAATTACTTCCTTCCAAGCATCGTTACCTTCCAGGCAAAACTACGACAGTATGCTAGAAAAAAATGAGCAGTGATAACATCCCCATAAATTCAGACCAAAAAGCCATTTCGACTCGCCATAGAGCTCAAAGTCCCATTTTGTTGACACTTTGCATATTCATGAAAAACGTAGAGAGTGAGCATTGGGCACAATTTAAATTTGTTGTGCCATTTCGACTCGCCATAGAGCTCAAAGTCCCATTTTGTTGACACTTTGCATATTCATGAAAAACGTAGAGAGTGAGCATTGGGCACAATTTAAATTTGATGATGATTAATATTAATTTTTTTTTACTCAGAAACCTGTCAACTGTCAGTTTTTGTGAAATATCCAGTTTAAATGAGGCTAGTAAAAGTTATGCATATTATATGCCAGTAAGTAAATCATGAAACCATATGTATGTATGTATTTGTATCATTCGTTAAATGTAAGATATGCGTGGGTATAATATATGAAGAAGATGTAAAGGCTTATATGATATTTTTGCAACATTCCCTTTATTTTTTTCCCTCAAGGGAGCTCTTTTACCTTTACCCTTTTACTGTGCTAGAGTTGAGGAAAAACTTTAGTTGAACAGAATATGTATGATGTATATACAGGCATGGGATTTGATGATGCTGAAACCAAATCCCTTCTTCATTTTGTTTGTGCGCGGTATATAAAGTTCAAAGAAAGTAACAAAAATATACTCATCTTTTCACTTGCAGAACTTTGAAACACTAACTTTATTCGTTTACTACTTCAGTATATATCAAATGGAATAACATTATAGAATGAATGTACATTTGTAATTATGGATGATTGTACACTTTAATTGTACACATATACCAACCAACTGCCTTTTCAGAATATTATTTTACATTGATCATTTTACATTTTTAGTTTTAAAGTAACAATCATAGTACCTACTGTGTATACGTTTTGCTATAAATCCTCACTATTTCACACAGGTTTTTACGCAATCATATAGCTTTGATATTTATCTGGAAAGTAAAAGCAATAAAAATTTCCTCATTTTCATCAACTCGGATTCAGAGATGTACTCGATGTATGTGAATTTTTCTACAAATAGCACCAACAGTATACACTTTTGTAGCACCTTCAGCTACGAATTTAATATTGAGAAATAAAAAAAATAAACATTTACGCGTAAAATATAAGCACAGAAAAAACACACATATATACAATTTATTATTGATGAGACGACAACGGATAACTAACTTTTATGATAATTGCACGGTACACGTATTTAGAATACTTAATTTTAGCTACCAAGTATATAACTAATGGATAATCACAATTTCGCTTGATGAGTGACCGCTGGATAAAATGTCAACACTACAGGTATGATGACGAACTCATTCCTTACCATGATGTCAAAAATATTTCTACTTTTTGGTTGCGACTCATTTTACCGGGGATCTTGGTTAATGGGTACATGTAGCATTAGTTTTTAAAAGTCAATATAATTTCTTCAGTGAAAATGAAACAGAAGAGAAAGAAGACTGACTGGTGTTAGTACTTTGTTTTACTAACTTTGCGGCACTTCAACGTGGGAATTATTAGGCCCATTGAAATACACATTTAAAATAATTGTAATTAAATACATGAACACATCTCCGTGAATTAATATATGATAAAATAAGTACCTATGTATGCATATACCTTGAAACAAAATGTGTACCACTACGCATTAAATTTCATCAGGATCAATCGAGTCACATTAAATTTTTACATTAAGCCTTCTTCTTCTGCCTCTTGTACGTATCTTTATCAATCGTTTCTTTTCGTATCATATATTGCATTCATGTATATTTCTGTAGACTTTAAAACAGGTAAAATCTACAAGAAACATGCAATTAAAACATGAAAAAAATCCAAATGAAAAAGTTCAAAATATCAACAACCATCATCGACAGCTAGTAAACTGTCTCTAGTAGTTTAATACCACACACTTGCCCATTATCCATACCTTTCACTAAACAAAGTTAACAAATTGTATGTACTTAATCGCGACTTTTTGCTCAGATCAAAAGGTATGTAATGAGAAGATCCATAACGAAGCAACATTTTAAGCATTGCTCTTTATTATGCTTTTTCCTATATTCTTTGTTCCATTGTTTTAAATGGACTCTCATCATCATCAGCATTGACATTTTTGCAATCAAGTATACATTTACTTTTACCATATCTCTGGATTTTTTTTCAAAGTATAATATTTAATCACTATTTCAATTTGTTCCATTAAACTGGCCAGTTCTTTTTCTTCTTACGTTTAGTAAAATGCTGGTAATATATACAACAACATTAGCGATTGATTATATATAACAACTTTTATAGTGCTATATGTCTACTCGTTATACTACAATATTTGTAATTTGTAACAACGGTAGTACTAGTAGAGAAGAATCTTTTACCACACACATGGTCGTATGTACATATTTGAAAACAGGCTCGGATGATCGTGTAACCGTTGGACTATCAAAATAACTGACTGAACTAGACTAGTTTAAATATTTACTAGGTATTTATATACCTACGTAATATTACTCTTTGCAATGTTAGAATTTTTGTCAATTGTCATCGTCATAATATTTGCAATCGAAGATAAAAATTCAACATTACTGAGACTTGTTGTGAAAGTAAATGAATAATCTACGACCTGTCTAGTAAAATATTATCATTGTTGAAAAAAATATTTCCATCTTTGAGTTATCATTCTTTGAAATTGATAAGCATTTCTGGATAAACAAATAAAAATATTTGTACGTATCAGAAATGGTTAGGAATATACACAATAATAATAATAAGTACATCGTATGTGTCATACGTTCAGTGATGGATAAAGTTTTAGGTACATTTTTAACTATCATCAGCTATTTTAAAATGCATTCGACCGATGCAAAGTTTTGCCATTTTGAGAAAACGTGATAATAAATATCAAAATTTCATAGTGTTATACATTACTCGACTCATGATGATGCTCCGTACTTTTGATTAACTGTTTGCCGACAAAAACTAGTACAAAAGTAAACAACAATTTAGTAATAAATTTGTAATACTCTGTCATTGGACTCGCTGTCCACTTCCGTTTTGTTAAGTATACTGTATAAATATATCCAAAATGATTCTTCTGTTTTGATTCAGGTGCAACTGTTTCTTCATACTTTTTCAAATCATTAACACAGATGACGATGGTTCTGGCTTCAAGCAAACTTGAACATTTTGAAAACAGCAAAGCAAAACGAAATAAATTTTGCACTTGGATATTTGCAAAAACCAAATAAAATAAAATAATGAGCACTGTAAAAATAATAACATCGAGCACGAGATTTGATTAAAGCAAAGTAATTTATGCAGCTTTATGTACATAAATTTTCCAACAAAAGAAATTACACGTGTATAAAAATATGCGTAAACAACAGAAGGAGATCATATAGAAAAGAAAGATAAAAGAGATGATAAAAATGGTACCATAAAAATGCAAAATAACGGACATAAATGCGGCGTAAAATATTTTGGCATCAAAACCCAAATGAAAGAAATGCAGCTCCAGCAAAAAA
Organism: Lepidocyrtoides sp. E14; assembly: GCA_027743805.1. NCBI lineage: Eukaryota > Metazoa > Arthropoda > Collembola > Entomobryomorpha > Entomobryidae > Lepidocyrtoides > Lepidocyrtoides sp. E14. Next base: position 31,788 of record JAHZMZ010003386.1, on the reverse strand, counting down.
TCAAATGCGCATGAATAGGTAAATAATAAAAAAAAAGAAAAGTACACAAGTTTATGTTTTTCGTTTGCTCACAAAGTTTACTACATTTAAAGATTTATTTATCAGTAAATGATGATTAATCAATACTTAATGATGAAACTACTACGTCTATATAGCATATTATATAACTCGGTACATATTATATATAGTAGACACACAGTATGTACTAAATATATATTACGCATTGTAATAACATTTTTCCTTTAATATTTCATATAATATTTCATAATTCGACGAGACACGTTGAAAAACGGACTATATAGAAAACTTTTAAAAAACTACAAAATTATAGGGAATATGTATGTATGTATTTAATATATAGATTTGATTTTTGCTATATTTTACACTTTTTAATGAATAGATCGTACGTACATAAAGATGTAAGAATAATAAACAACTATTTATTTTATAACTACACGGTTTTCTCTAATCGAAAAATTGTTTCAGTATTTTTAGTAACACGAATCATATATACTTTTTTTTTCTTCCGTCCGTCCGAGAAATATATGATATAATATACATATAAATAGCGATGTCGTTTTTAATATTTTAGTTCGCTCGTTTTTTTGCTTGTTTACGTATAGTGTATGCACGGTTATATAGTATGGCAACAGCAACATGGTTTTTTATAGCGATTAAAAATACAGTTAGTTTTTTCTTTCCTCTCAGGTTAACACTAGTTTGTAGTAATTTCATAATTTTACTTATTGTTGAATGTTGTTTTTAATCAATCGACTGCAAAACAACAACGCTTTCCAATTTCATGTTTTCTCAATAAATTAATAATAATAATAGATTTGAAAACTCAATGGTTTTGATTTTGAAATAATGATGAATTAAGAAATTTCATTTAAAATCGTCGGTAAGCATCCCTATTTATAACTGCTATTTAAATGTGTTATTTTTTACAACGAATACGCACCATTTGAAATCATTGCTGATTGTTAAAGTTTGTCTACATGGTTAAGTTTATTTAAAACAGAAATTAGTTTTCCTGGCCAATTGAATCCCGACCGCTACTACTATACCATTTAGTCACTGATGATGATGATGGGAGTGAACATATAACCGATATATATCATCAATCATAATAATAATAATTTGTTATTAACAATAACCACTATATATTATTACCAGTAGTATAAGAAATACGTAATATTGTAGAAACTGTAAAAATTCTCACTTTTCCGTTGTTGTTCATTGAAAAATATATATAATATAGTTATACATAAGCACCAGTAAATTGTAGTTTTGTTGGGTGTGTCAAGTAGTCCAACATGTTTACAATATTAAACACTGACTTCTAGCAACAACATTTCAACTTTTCTAACAATTAAACATGTTAATTTTAATTAGGCTAATAAAATGATACATTTTTTGTTGTTTGTTTGTTACACAAAAATTTGTCTGGCTAACTATTTACAATTATGCAAGAATTCGACACATACAAGGTTTATTTATAGGCATAATACACATATATATAGCGCAGCTTATATAATAATGATGATGATCATTTTCACCTTTCCCATAACCTTTTTACACAAGCAATAAAATTCAAAAAAAAATCATTGGCAAACAATTCACAATGTAGACATTTTTTCATGACATTAATAAAGTAAAAATGACTTGTTTTCTTTTTGTTTATAAAAGGAAATAACAAAATAATGGACTAATCTTTTCCCGTTTCTACTATCTTTCCTTTCCCGACTACATTTTTAAAAAAACGTTTTAAATACATTTACAATACAACTGTAATAATATGTTACATTATTTTTTTAGCTCTTTTGTTTCTATTTGCGTTTCTATTATTTTTTAACGGTTATATTAAACAAATGATTGTATACAATGTGTCTAAATTAAAAAATCACTACAAAAATGAGCTGAGTGTATAATAGAATACAAACGATTACTATCATATTATGAATGAATAAAATGTAAAATACGGTTTTGTATTATGCAGTAATAACTTGAGAAGAACAAAACAATAATAATTGTCACACTTTTTTTCGGTCTCTAAAGTAGTCTCTAAACAAACCATTTCATTTCGCTGTTCATTCGTAATAGATGATTACAATGTATTTTTCCGTAATCTGATTCCGAAACAATTAAATTACTTACAAAACTATACATAGGTATTATTGTGACGACAAAACTACATACCCACAGTTATAGAGACCTTTTATTACAACTCACACTTTTTCACATTTGGATGGCATGTTTATTTTTTTTTTCTTATACAATATTCAGTTATTTTGTATATTATCAAAATACAGAGTTCATTGATGATGTACAAAAAAATGTGCATTAAAGCTCACACAGTCGTCCATTTGTCATACAATCTTTCTTAATTTTTTCCCCTCTACTCATACAATTGATATTATTATGAAGACGATCCGATATTAGCTGTAAGGGTATGTCTCTTATTCAATTTAACATTTTAAACAATTAGTTTATAAGATAATGTGTACTTTTAGTAATGCAGTCATTTTCGATACTTCGCCGTGTGTAGCGTGTACAGTTTAGCAAGAAGACATGGTACCATTCCTTTCGAATACATATCTGTTACTTTTTTTTATTTCTCATCCTACCCTTTCATGTTTTAAATTTTTTTTACCGATGTAAAAAGCCTTTGCCCATGTTTTCACCGACAAACTTTATCGTTCTACTATATTGCACGTTTGTCAAAAGTCCAGTTTTACCAATTTTGTTAGCATTCCATTCTTCCCTTGTATTAGATTGTAAATATTTTTAATAGGATTAGATCACATAATATTTCGTTTTCATCATACTTTTTCATTTTGTTTTATTGTGTACCTACTCTTAATATATAAGTCTTCCTTGCATTTTGTTTCATCATTGCTTCTATATCTCTGTAAAAAAAAGTTTCTATAAAAATGGGCAGTAGAGTTGCAAAGATTTTTTTCCCCTTTTTGTCTTTAGATATTCTAGTAATTTTATTTTTTCGGAATTTTCTCATTCTGCACTCCTTTCCCCAGTGTAGCCAGCACAGATATATATTAGAGTACTTATATACGTACATACCTATGTATAAAATATAAACAAACTGCAAAAACGTATAAAACTTTACAGAATGATCGATTGTTGATCAACATCATCATCATTACAGTTAGGTAGGTTGTAGGTCTGTACCATTGTCAGCGGTTATTATTTTTTGTATAATGTGTATATATGTCATCTCGCCATCTTTGTAAATTGTATTTTTTTGCCATATAATGCAATGCCATTAAGTATAAAATACACAAATTAATTATTAGTAATGGGAAATAAGAGACATGGAGAGAAAGTAGAAATTCACAGAAACTACCCTAAAAAAACTGTTAAATTTAGCTAGCAAAATATTATCAAGCATTGCATAACATTTCGAAAACATGATTTTCAGTTTAATCAGAACAGTTCTTTTTTGAAGGACCTGAATTAGTAGGCTTTCCATTTTCCTTTTTCTTGCGTTTTAATTTTTGATTGTTGTTGCATGCAGCGATCAGATTAAAAATTTTGTAAATTTTTTTTACAGTAATTATAAAACTAATTGTTGAATGCCTAGCTAGAGATAGAAGCACCGATAATAGAATAAATTATTTTTTCTGCAGTAAGGAAATTCATTAGTAGTTCTTTGTTAATATTACAGATTTGCGTAAGGGCAGCCAGTTTCTGTTCTTTGCATAGTACTGTTTTAATAATAAATTAGTTTTAGTAAATGTTTTTCTTCAGAGGTTCAACACACACAGACTTGGGAAAATTCAGTATGCTGAATAAGAATAATGTAAAGAACGTTTAAAATTACTCTATATGTTAGCACAGTTGACATATTTATAATAATACGTAATAATTTCTCTCTGTACGATTTAAAATAACTTTTTTTTCTCAACCGAACCCGTGGATCTTTTGTATGTAGGTTTATGTTTTTTTTGCTATACGAAACTACTACGCTTTTTCGATTCGAGACAAGAAAACTCTGATTTGATCATCATATTATTCGAGAAAGTATGAATGTATGAATATAATATTTTTTTAGAGCGAGAGGAATCTTCTTCCGTGTCGTATTTTTAGGTAACATTATGTACGTTTTCAGACGAGAATCCGATCAAATATATAAATTTCTTTAAGAATTCAGTATGTTGTATATCGATATACAGTTATTTTGGTTTTTTTCAGTAAGAGTAATAGCACAGATATATATCTATATATATATAATTTATAGATTAATCTAACGGTAAATATACATGATAGGTTGATATTAAAACGACGATGGTACACAGAGATTTTTTTTTGTGGTACGGTAAAAGTATAAGAAATCTTTCCTACATTGACAATCGTATCAATATATTTTTAGTATTTCTTCAATATATTATATATTCATAGCGATATTTTTTCCGTGCTTTGAAAAAGTAAAAGTCGAATTTCATAACAGACAACAGCGACAGCGGTAAATAGATGGTTAGTACATAAGATTCAAGATATAATATAGAACAATATTTAATAGCAATATAGCGTTATTAGTAGTTGTGTATTTAATAATAAAGTAGGTATAGGTAGGTTAGGTATATTCTGTGCTCACTAAAACAGTACAAGTTTGTTGATTTCTTTGTTTAATTAATTATTATGATTATATGTATATTATTATACTTGGTGGTTGCTTTCATTTTTTTCCTTACATCTGTTGTAACAATATCATATTTATTTTTTGGAGAAGCACGACTAGAAATTTCTACTTTTTAATGATAATAGTGTGTGAATCATTATCATCAATGAAGTTGTTGTAGGTAGGTACATTGTAGAGTTGTATGTAGAAGTGTAGTACATGATAAACAGTGGTTACATTATGTAGCAATATAAATGTGCTCATTTTGTCAGTGTCAACATCTTTTTCTTCATATTATTATTTTCTTTAGGTGAATAATTCTTATAGACAACACGAAAATTTGAAGTGTTTTGAAAAATTTAAAGATGGGTGGTTTTTGTGAATGATTTAAAATGAATAAAAGTAAATGTTTTACTGCATATATGGTGGTGGTTATACTTTCATTGCTTGTGTGAATCCCTTTCTCTACGACATTGCGCGTACACGGACCAAATAATATTTTTTTTGTTTCACTGCTAAGTATAAAGTGGCTAGTGGCTAGAGTGCATGTGGTGTGGTGTGGTTAATTGATAAACAGTCTAAAAGCATTGTCAAAAAGGTCACAAAAAATAAGTATATTGTTCTGCTCATCAATTTTTGAATGATTTCATTGATTTCTAGCATTTTACTAATTTAATTAAGAGTAACTATAATTAATAACAGTAACAAACTGAGAAAATATATTTAATATGTATGTGTATAAATCAGTAATAATAATGTAGCCAATCATATATATCATGGTAAAAATAATACTAAACAAAAAAAAGATAACAAATAAGTGTAAGTAAATTATTATTACACACAAATAATAATGTATTTTATTGAAGCAACAATCGAGCGAAAAAACATACGATTAAAATTAATTATTATGTATATGTATTAATAATTAGATATAAAAATATCTGTGAAAAAAACTTGAGAACAAAAAAAACAAAGATCCAGGGAAAAGAGATGCACAATAATAATTAATTAATTAATAATAATAATATTTGGTATATTTTTGTTTGGTTGCAATGATTGAATATATATGTATAATGTATTGGACAATATATTTGGACAGCGATAATATTGTGTATATATGCATATCATCTCCCTACCGAAGTTTTTTTTACGGTATAACGATAATTAAAAAACTGAAATTAGTCACATTGAATACGACGAGCATAATAATATGTAAAGTTTATAATATTACGATTGTATAAAGGTATAGATATTTTGCATGATGACTTGTTGATAGATAGCTAAACTTTTACTACTTATATGACATAGCACGTTTTATAGACTTTTTTCAATAGACAATGATTATAATGGCATTTGACATTCTTAACGGCAATTCCTTAGTGTTTATATAGCAAAAATGTAAGTAAATATATAACATTTGTTTTCTACATGTATATAAAGTTGACTACTACACACGGCATGTCTCTTTCTGTTCTCCATTTCAGCATTAATAATAATAATAAGATAGCAATTAATAATTAATAGTAATGATAATTATACCACATATCTGTTTCTACTCAGGTTACCGATTTTCACTGTGTGATTTCATTAAAACTTTCAAGACTTGTTTGGTTGCTGTTTCATTATAGATATAAGCACGTTATTACGTATTCTTTTTTTTTAAATTGTAGGTATGCTAAGAGGTCAGAATTTTAGAGACGATAATGACAACGAACAATACAAGATGTTCTTGTTTGTTTTTTTACGATTAGTTAGCGACGAGGAGATGTTGATACTGTCCTTGGTAAGGGACAGCGTTAAGTCCAAGACTGAGACCTTCGAGAAGCTGCTTGTTTGTATCGAATCCTTGAGAACCAGTGGCGAATCCTTGAGCTCCGTGATGAGCTGTCGTGCCAAGATTAGCCATCGCTGCAGCAGCCGCCGCGGCTGCCGCAGCGTTGGAAGCATTGTTGCTTCCAAGCCCGCCTCCTATTCCGTTGTTAGCACCACCAGCAGAATTCAAGCCATTAGCACCAGCATTTCCACCATGCGCTCCACCCCAAATAGTCTCGAAGGGACTGTACTTATCAACAACATGCCCTCCGTGGTATCCTCCGAAAGGACCAAAATCTTGTGGTGACAGTGACCTCGGTCGCGGCATGCCTCCAGCACCGTTACCCATAAATGGCTGTCCAGCGACTGCTGCAGCAACTGCAGCTTGTTGTTGCTGCTGCTGCTGTTGTTGTTGTTGCTTTTGTTGCTGCTGCTGTTGTTGCTGGAGAGCCCTTTGCTTAATGTAGTTGGAGAACTCGGTGGGGGACATGCGATGAGTCCGCTTTGCGTTCGTTTTCAGTTTGGTTGAGCCAAACTTTGTCTGTGCAAACGCAGCCGTCGTCATGAGTTGTGTGTGACCTCCGGAGCCCATAGATGGTGGGAAAAAGCCAGGTGGGGATTGGCCACTACCCACTACCGGCGGTGCAGGTGGCGCAGGTGCCACCACGTTGACATTCACGTTGCCAATTGTACCAACATTTGTCACAGGTACTCCTGTACGTAATGAGTATTTGCAAGTTAGCATAACGCTACGATTTTTTAAAAGCAGACATGCTACTCTGAAAGATATCAAGAGTAATTAGTTGTAACAAAATTACCAAATGGAGATCCATCAGGGCTTCCAACAGCTCCACCGCGGCTACCATATGGGCTAACGCTTTTTCTTGAAGCCTCGATAGGTTGGAAGATTTGCGCTTCAGGGTTGAAGGTTTTGGTGACTTCCCTGTCTGCGCTGGCCTCTTCCTGTGAGTCACCATTTTGTGACCAGAGAACCTTCATTTGACCTTTCTCTCCAATTCGGTAGGACACCTGTTCCATGAAAAATAGAATGTGTTTGTTTAAGCATTGTTCTAAAAATGATTCTCTGTCCCCACATATCACAATTATTCAATATGGGAGAGAATTTTTCTGTACGCTCTGCTACAGTTTTTTGCTTGTCTTCTCAATTTTAACAAGAAAAAATGAAGGTATTTCGTGAATAATCTTCGCTATCGCTTCTTCGTTTATGTGACGTGTTTGCAATGTTGATTTGGTGGTGTAGTCGAAATAATTCTTGATCACAGCCGTCGTGAGAATTTTCAAATACTCTTTGTTCCAGGTTGATTGATAGATCAATCGGTTCTCTTGTGCAACCTTTACGATTTTTCACGTCGCAAAAGTCACGTTGACTGACAGAAATTGGTAATTTCGCAAAGGGTATTTTCCAACCGTTCTTGCTGAATTCCCAGTTCTCGTTCGGCTTAGGTTTGCTTCAAAATCAGGAGAAATTGGTTTCTTCCTGGAAACAGAAAAGGCAATCAACCTATTTAGCTTTTTAGTTTGCACATTTTCTACATGTGTACTTATAATTCCATAGGTATATTTGTACGTACGGTTTGCATGTGTGTGTGTGTTTGCGTACAACTCTAACAGTATTTACAACAATTATAGAAACACAATTTATTACATATTTCTATTATATCCCATTTTTGCCATGTATTATATGCTTGTTCTAGCACCACGAAAATGATTATTTTATGCTTTTTTTACCCTTCCAAAGAGCTTTGTTCTCTATCTAAAAGCTTGCTCAGTCATTGACGAAGATTTTGTCGTTTTTGATTACTATTACGTTACTTACGAACGTTACGTATGTATTATTATCCCATTTCATGCCATGTGATATCGTCATTCTTCTCCTACTGTCGTGATTTATCGGAGCAATTAACTTGATGCTACTTATATCTCTATATTATAGTCAACCAAAAAAGCTAACGAACAGCGACACAAAAATAACAGTCGTATAGTCATTACTGCTTTTATTACGGAATCCAATTCATAATATTATCGTTGCATTGTCCCGTTTGTTGGGCTCTTGTGATAAGAACCGTTCATTGCCTATAGTTAATTTAATTTGTCGTCTTGTCTGGTCTGGTGGCTTGCTATCATTGCTCTCAGCTTGTAATAATCAATACCATCATCATGGCATTGCATTTTATAGTGGTTGGTAGCATTATTTGTCGTGCAGTTACTCACTTCTTCCAGAAAGGATTTCCATATATTACGGTAACAATAAATAAATTCAGCATTATCAAAATCTGATGGCATAGTCAGCCGAGCACAGATGAAATTATTTTTTTATGTGAATTTTTGTCCCTGTAATATTTTGTCGTCTGTAATCTGTACGCACCTGTTTCCTTCCATCATTGGTAAAAATAGAAGAAAAATGTGCATTTGCACACTGTGTTTAATATGTTTATGCAAAAATGTTTTGTTGCTTTGCTTGATATATTCATTTTTTTATCTATTTGAAAAATGTTCAAACTCAGTTACGTCAGAGCCGCTCACTACGACCAGAGAGATGCATTTTTATTTTTGAAAAGTATTTTTAAACCTACTCATACTAAAAGTTTGGAGTACATGTTTGCTACACTGTACAAACTTTTTGATGTGTACAGATGCATACATGCAGATTTCATCAACGCCTAATTTTCTTACTTTTCACTTGGATTTTATTTTTGCTTTGGAACAAGTAACACCACTGATGGTTGTACTGTTGAAAACAGTTGTCGACATTTTATATTTCGTTAACTCAACCGAGTTTGTTTTAAACATGCACCGCTGCATAAAGTGAAAAGTAGGAAAATGTAGTACACGCACCAACTTTTTGAATATCCATTCCATGGCTTTATGCCAGCATTATGACGATAAAAAGGAACAAGGATATATGAATGCATGCAATCAGGATCCATATAGGAAAAGAAATAACATGATATTATAAGTAAAGAGAGAGAGAGAGAGAGAAGAGAGAGATCAACCAAACAGGGGAAATTACAACACAACTTGTTAGTGTGACATGTGTGTGTGCCGCAATGCAACAACCACATTTATCAAGCCAAGACACAAGAAAGTTTATGTGTTTGCAAAAGAAAAACTTTATTTTATTTGCGGATCATTGCAAACAAAATTTACAACGCAACGAAATGAAGAAACGAGGTTCAAGATTTGAAAAATTACTCGTAAAAATTTGCAGAAGATTACGTGAAAATGCGCTGTAAAATATTTATGCATTTATTTAATTGTGGAAAAAATTGAAATACTAGGAGAGGAGGTTTCAACAAAACATTTCCACATTTACTATTCCGGTTAAATCTTGCTTAAATATCGAAAAGGTCCCGAGAGAAATGTTACAACACTGACTTACATTTTTTTAAACTTGCTTGACTTCGCTCTGACTTTTTTCAATTTATGCAAAATAACTTGTAGCAAATAAAATTGAGGTCTTTTACTAGATAACCATGTGTGGTTATATGGAATTACATTTTATTTGGTCACGAACAACACGGGTAAACAAGAACAAAAAAAAATGCTTGCATAACTTCTTGTAAAGGCTGTTGGATGAACCAAATTTACCACTAGAAAATCAAAGCGTCTTGAGTCTATTTGAACTGAACATACATATCTCTGAAGGAGCATTTGCTTACACTAGCATAATATTCCATGTGAATTGAGAAAGTCAAAGCGCGTTGTTGTGAAAGAGTACTCACAATAAATAAATCAACTATATAGGACGCAAGGATAATTATTTTTATTGCTTTCATGCTGTTTATACTGCATGTAGTTTCATAGAGAAATCCCTCCAGTGAAGTAATTGCAACAATTTGGTTACTATAAAATGACAAAAACATTTACTGGCCATTGTCTAACAATTTTATTCGTTCTCAGATTCATCTGACTTTCATTGAAATTTATTTCGTGTTTACGCTTTGTTCCATTAAAATGATGAGCGGATATATGGTTTACAATTTAAAATATTTTTAATTGGATTTTGGATTAAAGCAAAATTTCATAGATTACTCTAAACGCAAGTTAAAATGCGTGCCATCCAGATTACAGCTCAATTGTTACGAATATGCTATTATTAGGCTCTTGTTTAACTATTCTAACAACCAGTATAAAAAGATATGTACATGAATTTTCCTGTCACGTGAAAGCACATTTTAATGAGAGAACAAGCCAATGCTTATTCATATTTTGAACTTGATGCTTTTGTTCATGTCGTACATTATAATTAGTAAGCTTTTTAAACAACCCATGGTAAGGTAGACAACGAAAAAGAATTGTATTATATTGCCCATTCGCTTTTTTGAATGCGTAGGCATGTCTTTATAAATACCTGCATACATAAGCGTAAAAAATCGAATCATTTTCATCATTTCATTTGAGCTCTCCTACACCAACTATTATTAAACACTTAAAATTTCCATGAGGTACTTTAGGACAAAGCTTGAGAGTTGAGAGGATGCATAATCCTTCCATGTGGTCTAGATACGTACATAACAATTTCAATTTCGAGTGTTACTACAATATTAACGTTAAAAAACGATTTATGTCAACCCAATATTTTAGTCCTCAGAGAGCTTATAGCCACATGATGTAACCAATAATCAAAAGAAGAGGCAGTAATAGCATAATAAAAAATGAATATCATTGTCCCTTTTTATTAAATGCGAGCTCATGCAGACACGCTTAATTATTGAACTGAATAAGCTGATAATACCTATATATATGCAAATCCTGTGTAGTGGTAGTAAAACATGTATACCTAACTTTAAAAAATATTTCACATAAATATATGTAGCTACATGTGTACTCTGCTATGGAGGAAAATGGAACAGCAAACAGTATTCATTACATCAATGATAGTCTAACAGTCAAGAGTGTGCAATAAAACAGTGTAGTAATAATGAATCCGAAATCGAATACTACTATCAATCATTTAAAAAAGGAAATATGCGCAGTTTTAGTTTGAAAATCGCACGTACGTGCTCGTAAAATAATGACGGTATTCACCTCGACACAGTTAAATATTTGTCTAACGGATGTTAAAATTATTATTAAACTAGTAAATTTGTCATTATTGGAGTAGTTGAACTAAAAAAAGAGTTATAAATTGAACTGAACAATACTTACGCATATGTACATAATATGCATTTTTATTTATTTTATTCCTATAAGGCACAGTTTTTTTTTGTTTACGTAAACAATTTATCATACTTTAACTTCTACCATAATATGCTTAATTGAATTAACAGATAGATTTTAAGACCTAGTTAATTTTCAACGTTATCATCAATTATGATTGCAACTTGAGCATTACTGGCTCAATATATTTACGTTTCGATAAAAGTGCACATATGGGCACGCACGTTGCACGTCAAAATGTAAAGATGACAAGAAAGCACATTACGAAGCAAACTCCAATGAATTACAATTGTCAGCTCAATAATATTTTAAAGTTTTCAATTACTCTTTCATTTTTTACAGTTATTAAATTGTGATCATGTGCCATGGAATGAATCTATAAAAAAACGTAAAATATATGAGCAGTCGTGGATCATAAAATTTAAGTTTTAAATGAAAGCATTTTTACTCACTTGTTGTCGCTCTTATTATTGTTGATGGCGATGATCACCATCATCATAGTAGTGATATGATTATGATTACCAAGAGAAAAATTCACACATCATATCACCAGTAGTAGTAGTAGTATACATAGTTCAGAAAAATCAAGTATTCGTTTAGACATTAGAATGGCAGGAACGACAAGTAGTGCAGTACTGTCATAGTCATGTGCATCATACACGCAGCGCAGTAGTGCTACAATAACGTTACATTTTGCACACTTGGAACAAATTTTATTAACATTTCGTCCTTGCTTGTCAACTTATCAATTTATTATAGTTTAGAACAGAGTTGTAAAAAAATAACGCTCAGCTTAGGTAGACAATATGATATTTCATTTGATGCAAATCATTATTAGAGTTGCATAAGAGCAGAAGAAAAAAAAATCAATCTCAACAGCAATGTTTCAGTTATTTTGGTAGAAGGGAAGTGTGTAAGTATTCGGTTATGCAAAAAGTGAATGCGCAACTTTCGAATATGCACATTTATGTATGTATGTATGTACTTCCAAAATACAAGCCAAGTCTTGTTAAATGTTTTAAATTGAATAATGAAAGTTAATAGATATCACGTGAAGTTAAACAGTCCCAACATGAATTTAAGAGATTTGATGATGATCTGCATTTTGATGACTTGTTATCACAGAAATGCCACGTTTATAGCACTTGAGTATTCACTCTACTTAAATGTGACTTACTCAACTATAAATCTGACTAATTTATTAAACCAAGTAGTAAAGGACAAGAGATATCTTGTTGGATGGAACTTGGAACTACATTTTCTCCTATGGTGGATAATGCGCAAAATGTTTTAAGTGCTGCTGCATTTATTTGATACCAAGGTCTAGTAGACTAGATTTTTTTTATCTGATTTGGTACATAAGAGTACCGTATCAATTATCATGGCTGATAACAACAAAAAAATGACAGAGTTCTTGGTAAAAGTTATGTTGCATCAGAATTATCAAAACGTGTGCAGATAACCTCTCAATCAACGTTAAATTGTATGGCAAATACAAGGAGAGTGCTTATTACTCATCTCATACTGCCCAGCTATAGATGCGTAAAATTAAGAAAATTATTTTTTTTTAATTCCTAACAGTTTCGCAAAATTAATGTGGCAAATTAAATAAATACGCAGGTATGAAAACCTATCCAATGTTCCATCGCAGAACTGGGTGCTGTTTTGTTACATTACAAAAATAGTTTCATAGGGAGATCAAGGACTTTCAAAAATTTCAAAGAACTGTGTGATCCAATAGGTTTGGGAAAAATACTCTTTGTATTCCACTGAACCCATCACACCATTTCAACCATTTTTCCAGTTTTAANATGTTCCATCGCAGAACTGGGTGCTGTTTTGTTACATTACAAAAATAGTTTCATAGGGAGATCAAGGACTTTCAAAAATTTCAAAGAACTGTGTGATCCAATAGGTTTGGGAAAAATACTCTTTGTATTCCACTGAACCCATCACACCATTTCAACCATTTTTCCAGTTTTAATCAGATTTGCCAATTCCACATCGTCTATGAATAAAAATATTTTTTTGCCAAATGACTATCCAAAGCAGGATAAAACAGGACAAACTTCGAATAACTTATCAATGCATACATACATATAAGGATACTCTTATCTACCAGTGAAAGGTCAAGTCAACCAACAGCAGCGACATCATCATCGTCACGCATTATCATCAGCACCAAAATGATGTTCACCATCATTTCAATTAATGTCAACTATTTGGACAGAAACTCTGAGAACATTTTATTATGAATCATGCTAATTACGGAATGGAATATTTTCAAACACATATTTGTGCAATTTGAGATCAAATCCAATGTTCATAGCATTGACGTATGCAAGTATATACGAGCACGGTCAAACTACACTTTTGTCGACTTTATTTATAGTAATCCAGTGCTCATCAAGTGGTATAATATGGCATGAGCATTTTTCTCCAAATAAAAGTGATATAAAAAAGATAAGTCACCCTTTCTCCCATCAACCCATCTTATTCACCCTAAACCTAACCCTAGTTTCCATTATTTTAATAATTTCATCGTGATTTTGAGTCTTCACTCTGCATCCTCTGTTGCTAGCCGGTACCAAAAAACTGCTTGTTGTGTTTTTCCCTTTTTTCTCCTTGTTTTGACTCAGAAAATATGACAAAAAATATAAATACGATGAAGATGATATGTGCGATGCTAAAGAAATTTCCTTTTGTGCGACATGGCATTCACGACAGACGACGACAGTGTCAGGGTTGAAAATGATATGAAGATAATGATATGAAATCTGCCAATTTATTCAACTATTTTATGCTGACAAAAAGTTATTTTTAAGCACAACGACAAAACAACTACTTGGATATATGTACCACTTGCAAAAAAAGACTTTAAATGGATTTGGTCGTGCTTCAATACTAGTAACAACATTGATAGACATACCTACTTTGGCAAATAAAAAATGCCCACAGTCAATGGCAAAACTACTTGTTTGCAGAGATGAGAGTGAAGATGAGCAAGAAAAACAACAACAGCGCAATTGTTAAAACAAAACGCTGACACGCCTATTGCGTAATTGTTTGATTTGCAGTCTAATTTGTACAAACACAAAAATAAATACATAAAACATGGAGGAAAAAATGTTACGATGACTGACTATAAATAAATACCTACTTTATACAACTCAACATGCCAACACGCTGTCCTGCGTATTGTAGCTCATCACTAGCTATCACAGTCAGTCATATTTCATAAATTGTTTTTGTTACGATTATGTAAGGCCTAAAAAATTGATTTACTTTTTTGCTCGTAAACCCTTAAATTTTTTTCAATCATTTGCCTGACTTGGCAAAAAAGGAGTTCATATGGAACAGATAGATATGTTTCAAGATTAGATTTACATGATACTGAACATGCATGCCATAATAAAAAGCGTGATGTACTATGAGATATTATAATATGCCTGTTTTTGCTAACATGTCTGCTACTCTTGTGTAAAATCTGCTGCCTGCGATAAAGAACAGTTGGTAGGTACATGTCTGATTAACATCATTTAACACTCACTCTCTCTTCTCTGTACATTTATTTTTGATCACATCATGCTAGCAATTATTAGTGCAAACAAGTAAGCAGTTAGTCAGTTTTGCATAAATATCAGCCAGACAAACTCTTTCATGGTAACATGTGACATAGAAAAGCTCCATCCTCCAAGACTCTGTAGCAAATAGAGTTACATCAGCTCGATCAGCTATCAACCGACATCACGAATAAGATGAAGAAGAGACGACGATGATGATGCTTTCTGACATTATTTATAGACTTTTTAATTTCAAGGTTGTTTAAACAACTAAGCCCAGTGAAAAACAGCTGAAGCTGAGGTTCCCAGTTCTCTCATCTTCAACGAGATAATACGCTGGCATAAATACGTAAAAAAACCATTTCTTCTTATGAACTTATAGCTTTTCTTTAGAGAGATGCATACGAAACGAAACATGTACATAATGTGTATATAGAATCACCTTTGATTTTGTTAAAGAAATAAATAGATTAAAACACCCATGTATTGTATACTTGCTTGCTTTTTGAAGTGAAAAATGGCTAATTTATTTAGCACAATTTTACAATATTTTCAGTAGTTACACCATCGTACATCATCACAAGTTTGATGGATTCGTTTGTCAAGGTCTCTTATGTATTTTTACGCGATAAATGAATATGTTGTCGCGCACACGGAGATGTAAAATTAGCAAATGTATTAATAGATATTATGCATTATTAATTTCCAATATAGTACCGAGATGACCTTTCTGCCAAAGACAGGATGGATGATGGATGAATGTATTTGAATTGCAATGGAATTAACTGATGTTGCTGGTGGCGCTTGCAGGTAGAAAGAGACAAGCTGGCATAGGCGTGAACTACTACTGCGTATCCATCATAACAAACAATAACAAAGAGTAGACATCGTAAAAATAGCGACAGTATAATTATCATATTAATGGAACTGACTCGCAAAAATAGCTTTGATTTTTAAACTCGTCATTTGTCGAGTACGGCACGCGGCAAATCTACTATTATTATTTAACAGAATTGGCGGACATTCAGTTTATGATGAGGAAGATGATACAACGCGGAATCATGGCTGAAGGAAATGAAATTTTAAAACCAGTGCCAGGTTTTGTTTGCATATGTACATGTGTACGTTTTATTCTTATCTTGAATGTCCTTTGCAATGTCAAAAAAAGTAATAATAGTCAATGAAAAGCATTTTGTTTTTAAATGTCATCCCATCTCTTTAACGAAAATAGCTTCCTTCCTGTTTCTTTATGCCCGCCGCCTGGCCTACCGTCGTAATTTGCATAAGTATATGCAGGGGATAAAAAATTTAGCAACTCAAAGTCAACTAATCTTTTACGTTCCACTTAGTTTCATGCATCACATACATGCCTTTATAACTCTGAAATTGTATGACAAAAAACATCAGTTTTATTACATTATGGAATACATGTGTGCAGCTTTATTTAGTGCCTCATCAAACA
This sequence comes from Lepidocyrtoides sp. E14, assembly GCA_027743805.1. Taxonomy (NCBI): domain Eukaryota; kingdom Metazoa; phylum Arthropoda; class Collembola; order Entomobryomorpha; family Entomobryidae; genus Lepidocyrtoides; species Lepidocyrtoides sp. E14. The sequence continues at coordinate 15,131 of JAHZMZ010003386.1, read as the reverse complement.
CCAGTAGTAGTCGCATACACGCTGAAGCAAAATATTATAATTCTGCTACCGTATATGTATAATTGTACAATAGATCCAAATAGTAACTCCTTTTCTCGAGTTTACGCCAACAGCTTGGATTTTCACGGTCTAGCTAAAACAGGGGAGCAGCTTGTTGTTAAAACTTAGCTTTAATTAATTTTGAAGGTGAACCTATTTAAAAATTTAACATGCACGTGGAAACACCTTGAAATACGAAATACATACTGAATTAGTATGCCTCATCAGCAATTTGCAACAATTAGCACGTTAACAGCAAATACGTCACACCACTACTGCTGCGAATAGGTGTCAGAAGAGGAGTTAATATGGCAAAAATGATAGCACGCCTATGCACGTGTGTACATAAAAGGACATGGAGAAGGGTATTTGAAAAATGTATATAGCATTTGTATGTGTATAACTCTCGTAAAAAGTTAAATATTCTGCCATCCATACAGCCATTCTTCTATATCATCCTATAAATCAATCTAACAACCTACAGCACCAGTTTGGAGAATTTAAATTAATTTTACCATCCAATTGTGTACCCGTACAAATCTTTACACCTGTATGACACTATTGCTTCATAAAATGATTCATTTTTGTCAAGAACATAATGCAATTTTTATAAATGGAGGTAATTGAATTAAACTAGATCCAGATACTTACAGATTTGCATTTATATTGCTTGTTTGGCTACGACGTAGACAAAAAAATGATCAAATGATTCACAATTGAGTCTTGAACTCTGCGATTGTAGCATTTCCCATTTCAGCGTATATTCTGATAACTCACAGTTCAAATGTTTTTAAAGAATATTGACATTTTTAGTTTAAACTTGTTTGTCTGTATCCATTCAGAAAAACAAACAAGCAAATTATTATTGGGTGAATTTCTTGGAAGACCAAGATTTATGGAAACTGACAGATCAAGTAAAATGCTTTGCAGATTTCATTCAATATACCTAAAATGATGCTAAAATGGAAGAATATCTCTAGTTTAATGTGTGGGTGGGCAATGGAATCGAGAATAAAAGTTTTTCAATCCATATAGTTGCAAAAGTCTCAAAAGAACTTTTCCTCTGCCAATACAGCCTCGTTGTTTACTCGAATTATTTCGCCTACTTGTTACATGAAAGCACTACAAAACAACTAATATATTTTCTTTATAGATTTTTCATTTCTCTCTTTCTCAAGGATAAGATTCCTACCTACGTGTTACATGCGTAAAAATACAGCTAACAAGGAAAATAAAAGTATTTGGTTCGACTCAAATGGCATGAAACATAAAAAGTATTGCCTGAAGAGAAAGTTTCTTGTTTTCCTTCTTTTGCCAATTACTTTTCTAAATCGATACTATTTATTAGCGAATATTGCTTCCTATTCAATATTGTAATGAAGGAAAACACCATTATAACTAATTTTAAAACTTTTTGCTTTAGCAGGAATAAATGTAAATAAAATAGAGTGCGTGCTGTTAATAATTAATTAGCTCAGCCTTTTAATTTGATTCCTGTTTTCCTCTGCTGCATACGATACGACCAGTTCTATTACTACGTTTTACCTGGTGAGTGCTGGTATTAAATGGTGAAGTAAAAAAGCAAGGATTGACATTCGTCTAAATGATTGAATCAATGTCAATCCAAGTTATTTACAATTTTGTTAGAATCAAAAATGTCAATAATTGACATCCTTGCTCCCAATTCTCTCCGAGAAACCTTTCTATAAAAATCAAACCACCTTGTAATGATTCTTTGCATTACATAAAATATATGCAGATGCATACTTGCACCAAGATGCCTTCTTCAAGTATGTTTTTCTTTGCAAATAAAATCAGTTTTATTTGCAAAACTTGTATATTTTAAGACGACAGAAAATCGGATAATAATTTCAAGCCGTGAATGAAGAGGAAGTTGTTTATGTACTTTTGGTTTTGATAATGTACATGTGTTTTATTATTATGCTTTCACCCTGAGGAAGATGTGAAATAAATGGAAGTAGGCGAAATTGTGGGTTCTTTTGATATTCCATTGTTGTAAGGAAGTTGTTTACGACTCATTCAAGATTTCCTTTCCAAATCTGGAGTTCATTCAAATGAAAATTTTGAACGGAGAGAGAAAGAATAAAAAGGAACGAGCGACGCATAATCTTCATTTGCCAACTTTTCAAGACCTATTGCTTTACTGTATACGCAAGTTTGTGAGCACTTATTATTATTATATTGTGTTTTTTTACCTATTTTTTTGCTTTTAGGTCACTTGTGCCTTTCAACAATTCCCTTGCTTGTTGTAGTAGTGGTCTGAGGACAACAAAAGATAAACTTTTTTGCTTTCTTTGTTAAACTAAAATGAGGAGAGAGACAAATAAACAACGTACTCGTCGAATTGTGATCACAGAAGTGCACAAAAAATCTCATATTTCAAAGGAAAATATCTTGACTGCTCTATCCGCCTAGCCAGCCACAAGAGAAGACTGTAGTACTTGATCTTTCCTTAGGGAAATTCAAGAATTTCACTCATCTCTGCATTAAAAAAAGAGGAAAACTTTCACTCTGATTGAGCGTGAGTGACTCTCTAGCCATCCTTTGTTTGCATTCTCACCATATTCTCTACCGTATGGTGCGTTAATATTTGTGTCTAAAAATGGATGCAGCATGCATATACTTTCCCCTCAATTGTCGCTGCTTAGTTTGGCAACAACTGACTGACTACTAAAGAATAATATGTACAGTGTATTTGGTTCTCTCTAGAAAATAGTAGTATTGTAAGCTTACTTTTTTGTTGTTCTAAATGTGTTTGCTCCTTATTTTTTTGCACAATAGCTGTTGTACTGATGTATTTGCAAGTTGAAGACGATGGAACAGCGTTCATAAACCGTGACTTTTTGGTGCAGCGTGAAGAAAACAAGACAGAATGATGTGTCCTTTTTTACAAGATTTGGTCTGATTCCACTGGAAAGTTCACATAAAAACCCGCAGTACTTGCAGTAGTAGGAGTAGTCGTAGTTGATCTTAAAAGCAGATGGTTCTTTTCAGACGGAACCACATATTTATATGTACACAAAGTAATTGTTCTCGGGGCTACAAAACAATACACTTGTGTATACGCGAGCGAACACAACAATAAAGTATAACAAAAGATTGTACAAAAATAAATCTAATAAGTATGTCTGTTTGTATACTTTTTCTTACTATTTTATTAATGTTATAAAAAGTATTTATCGAAAACGACGTTAACGATGAAAGCGATATAAAATTTACTAATGTAGCAAAAAGGAGTCACAGTGTGCTTGGTTGGTTCTCTGGTCCACTTGTACTTTTTTATAGAAAAAAATGACTTGCTTTTCCCTTTACTCTGACTGATTGACTGTATAAATACTTTCTTCCTTCCTACCCTGTCACCAAATAATAATACAAATAGGAAATAATGAGCAGTGTGTCTGACTATACGCTCAAATCTCGTCTGTTGATGGTGGTGGTGATAATATTGATAATGTTTCAGTTGGCAATATGTAATGGAGCAGTGGTGTAATTTTAATTTAGAAACTGTGCTGCTGTTGCTGCCTTGTTGTTATGATTATTACTCGATTTATTTCAGCCAGCTCTTCTCCGGTACACATAAGTGAGCCGTCGTCTCACAGCTTTTTCTGCTTCACAAAAAAACTTGTTTTTACTTTGTTAGCTTTTTTAATGCTTCAAAAGCAGCTTGGTTCTTTTCAGCGAGAGCGTTCCGTTCGTGCCTTGCTCTTCCAGCTAGCTCAATAAGGCAACTGAATGCCCACACGCTGCTTAACTGAATCCATTACATATTTTCCATCATCATCATCATCATCATCGCCATCCATCCACAAAACCAAATTTATCCATCCAATCGGTTCTGTTCAGTGGAAAATGTAGTACTAACGTAGTAAGTTGTAGTAATAGTATTTCTTGCATTTAGACACATGCATACATACATACATAGGTATAATTCCAACTTGTTTTTAGTTAAGAAGACGACGAGAACGAAGAAAACAAGAAAAAAGGATTAGACTAGTTACTTTGCTACCATGTATATTTTGCTTTCTGAAAGAGTATAAAAAACTAGGTCGGTTCGTGTGTGATGAGATGATGATGATGATAAGTAAAAAAGCAGCTCATTCATATAATATGGCAAACATGGAACATGCATGGACAGAACATGCTGCTGTTTGTACACAGCCACATGTATGTACGTAATGATTAAATACATCATAGGGAGATACCTAGGTGTGTATATATGCATATTATACATAATGCACTACGTTCCAACACGATACAAATATATGACCAGTGTGTTCGTAAAACTTTTTACCCTAGTACTTATTACCTAAGACTTACTCGTTTTAAAAGGTAAAAAGTTGAAGAAGAAGAAGCAAGATTTTTTCTGTTTTCTTTAGCAGACCCGCAGAATATGTCATACATATCATCGAAGTATAGACGGGCCCCGTTTTATACTTGGATAAGTAAAGCAAAGTTCCATCATCATTCAAATTTTTTACGTTTTCACGTAGCTAGCCTGACTGGATTTTTTGGCAATAAAGAGGCACATAATGAGGAGGATGAAAAAGTAAATAAGTTATTCGTTCATCGTCATTTACCGATACATGCATACCTTCCTCTTCCTTCCAAACTCACTCAGTGAAAGGGACACGAAACACGATGAAAAGAAAAGCGTTGTTGTGAGAGGAACTTTGTTGTTGCACTGCTGCTACAATATTGTTCTACTGATGCATCTAGTAATACTTTGGCTAAGCTAAATACGATTGGCAATAAAAAAATACAAACTCTCTTTAAGTCGTTCGAAATAAAAGCTTTCTTCCTTTGGCTTAGTTAGTTGAACCAGGTTTTTCGTTGTAAATTTTGCAGTACTGCTATATAAACTACAACTGCTGCTGCTGCTACTACTACTATTGGCACATGGCACGGAAGAGGACGATACATAAAATAAAAGAAGGAGCGAATAGGCAGAGAAATGTGGCTTAAACAAAACCCCGAAAAGTTAAGTTTATGCTAAGGCACGCTGCTAACTAACTACTATATACTACATAGTCTTCTTTCATCGGCATAAACGGGGCTGTGGAGGTGCCACAAAATGGGAATCGGCGGCATAAAGTTCGTCAAAGTTTTGTTGTAGTAGTATAGGCAAGCATAGGTAGTTTAGTCCGTTTTCTACATTACGTGACAACATGACGTTGTTGGCTTATTGGTTGCACTGAAATACGGGACATGATAACCCTTTCGGCTCTTCATTCCAATTTGAATGCAATATGTTTTTATATTCAGTGTTGAAACGCCTTGTTTGCAAAAATGCAAATACACTTGAGAAGGAGGAAAAGGTTCATGCCACGCTATTATGTATGCTTGTATACATTTTTATATTACTGGCAATATTTTTATTAATACGACTACTTACACCGCAGATCATTTACACATTTGCACTGCTGCTTTCATCAGTATTGGATCGCCTAGTCTAGTTTGCATATGTCATGTAAAAAAATATAACAAGCTAACATTAGATAGAAAAGATGTCGCACAAGGAAATATCTAGTTGACTTGAGAGAGAGAGAGAGAGAGAGAGAAAATCGGGGAAAAATCTGAACAGCAGCAGTGGAAAAATGCCGTGTATGCATCATCACATGATAGAGATAAGAAAGACGAGCGGATGGATATAGAAAAAAAAGTTTTGAGAAAGATTACGCATTTGAGTTCCTGCTTGAACTCCTTTTAGCTTCATTTGCGCTTTGAGCATACAATTGAAATAAGCAAAGTATATGTACGACCAAGCAAGTTTAAAAGTAAATAGGTAGGTTGCTTTTGATACTAATACTTGATGATGGTGTGTTGTAGGTTGGAAAATTGAAGTTTGTCCTTTATACATTTTTACAAAGAAATGAGAGAGAGTCTTAGGTGAGGTTGATGCCAAGAAAAGTGTAGAACAGTATTACACTCTCTGCTCTTTTTTTTTATAAAACTTAAGTATGGCAAGCACTAATATTGTAGATCTGTTTTTGAATTCTTCCTCTCACAAAAACTTCAACAACAGCCAAAACATCTCTGCTAAATTTAGTTCAGAAAAATACGAGTAAGAAAAGCAGAAAAACAAGTGCACGGAAAACGAGCAAAGAAAGTAGTGTGTTTTCTACTCTTTAATGTGAGATAATGTAAAAGCTTTACCAAGAAATGAAACGAAATAAAAAAGAGTTAAGCCTCGTATCATTACAGAGTTTTTCTCATAGTTTCCTGCATGGCTCCTTTTTTGTTAAATACAAAGCAAAAAAGTACAAAGGAATGACGTTTTTTTAAAGGGAGCATGGAAAATGTAAAAGGTAAATAACTTTGCGAATGGAAAGGGCTATATGAAGTGCGATAATAATAATGCATGATTGTAATAAAGAATGCATCCATATGTACATAAAAGCACAATAGCAGCACAGCGTTTCATTCCTTTGTTCGTTTTTACGATGATGACTGCAGTGCATTTGTACTTCGTTTATATTTTATGTGACATTTTTATCCTCAATTCAGAAAATATCAGAAAATGATGATGATATGGGAAGCTGATGCTTACGGTTGAATATATTCGATAAAAATGCCAATGTTTTAAAAAAACACAGGGAGAAAAAAATCCAGGTTTTAGCAATTGAAGCAGAAAGGCAACGGTTTGATGATCATTGTGCGGAATCATATCAATAATATGACATGACATCGCTTTAATGTTTGGTATTCATTCGGTGATACCATATGAGTTATGTGAGCTGATAACATATAACGGTAGCATGCAGTAAGTATAGTACGGGCTTGGAATGATAACTTGACGGGTTTTGATGAAGAGAGAGAGAGAGAAAGAGAGAGAGAAATGTTCGGAAGAGAAAAGACTACGTATGAATTACACATTCCACAGAGTATACGATGTGTATTCTCCTTTGAAATCCTGACGGTCGTTCCTTTTACTGACCGATTTCTTATCGATTCAATAGGCTTTTTTTTGTAGTAGTGGGTTTATAGCTTATAATATATACCTAATAATATGATGTACATAATATAAAACATCAAATCACCTAACAGAGAGGAGAGAGGGAGAAAAAAAAGAAAGAAAAATACTTTGGGACTTGCAGGTTAATTTCCTTAGTATTTTGGTGTGGTGGTAAGCTGTGCTGACTGTGCTTGTTTTTTTACCAGTGTGTGTCGATCAATGGGATCAATCGAACAAATTGGCGAGAATGATAATGATGGCGATCGCCAAAATTTTCATGTCACTGTACTCGCTTCTCTTGTAGTTCCCCTCGTGCACGTTTGACATGACATGGAGTAAACTGCAGAAAAATATGTTCATTCACCGTGCCTGATACCTTATTGAACTTTAACCGCAGCTCCATAACTAAGTCGTGAACACAAACAACCCCAGTAAATTTTTATTTCTAGTCCCAAGCTGGTTAAAAATATATCAGGCACCGAAAAGACAAAAAGTACAACTAGAGGTTATAGAGGATAGCCAACCAAAATAATATATATTTCTTCCAAATGGGCCTCTGGCATGATAAAGTGAGGTATAGTATATGGTATGTGTATTGATTAAGTGAAACCAGCAAAGTACCGTTTAAAATGAAAAAAAAATATCCGGCATTCCATGCTATTTCTCGGTCAGAGTAGTCCGTAGAGTTTATCATGTTTTTATATTAATACCATTGCCACCACTGCCATCATCATCATAGCCATCGACAATTTGAGTAATTCATATGGATCGAAGAATGCAATGCGGTCATATAATTCTACTAGAAGAAATGATATGAAATGAAAGTATGAAGTCTCACAAAGTCCGCATACAGTGTTTCTTCATCGTTTTGCTTTCTGTTCAGTGGTGCTGCTGGTGAGTGTGTGTGGTGCATGATAGCAAAATGTAAGTATCTGTACGTTCCATTTGCCAAACAGGAATTTAGATTGCGAAGGAAGATAAAAGTCATAAATTACAAGAAGAGGCACACAGGGATCGCATCAGAAGAGAAAGAAAATCAGTTCAGTAGAGAGAGAGAGCAGATGTGGAAATTTGTGTTTTATGATTTTCTAAATGTGGCATATGGAATGAAAATTCTTTCTTATGATGCGAACATAAATATTTTGTTGCTGTTGTGTATCTGCTCCAAGTAAATTACAGATCCGTAACATTTTCATTTCCTCCGAGTCCATCATCATCGCTTTAATGGCTCTCTCATTCTTGCATTTATTTACATAAGTAATATTATTTCAAAAACTGAAAGTTGAGTATCTGATGAATGAATATTAAACGGGAGGAAAAAATTGTTACGGAGCAATAATAAAATAATAATTCATTCATTTTTCCAACAATAACAAGCACATTAAAAAGTAGCACCAGTAGCTGCAATATATGTAACAAGCTTCAGTTGATAAAGATGAAACTAGGAAGATAAAAGATTTTTTCAATCTCTGCAAAAACATTCAGAGAAAATCGTTTTTCTTCTTACTAAAATTTCGAAACCATATTAAATATTGAAATTTCAAAATAATACACTGTTTTTTTGGTGTTTTAGCATGTACTATCTATTTTGTTATTGACGAAAATCAATGTTTTGTAATCAAGCTTGCGTTCCTACGAATCATTCACATTTCTGCACGCATGTCTTATTATTATTCTTGTGTCGGTTGTATTTCCCCATTTTTTCGACAAAAGAAAAGTAGATAAAAGATTATATTTTCTCATACATTATTTATATAAATAGCTTTTCATCTTGAGAGGTCACCATAATATTTTCTGCCACCTATAAAATCCTTTAATTTGAAAAAAGGGCAAACAGAGTGCACATACATAATATAATATTATCCTACTACCCACACATGAAGACTTGTTTTTGACAACGTGACTTCATGCCACCGGATCGTGCTGTAAGTTTAGCTGAATGTAACGGCAGCATAGTGGCAACAATAGTGTTGCATAAATACTCTGAACGAATGCACATCCGTGCAAGCCACACAAGTAGTTATTTCCGCCCTTTTATTCTTGTAACTGAGCTGAGCTTTCTGCTTGATTCACAATAACAAGCATTACTTCTAAATTCGCTTAGCATCGATTTTCCAATTCCAATATGTAATAATAATAATTTCCTATCAAAATAAAACAAGGTGAACTAAGGATTGAATTCGACTGGGTGCATTGCAAAATAATAAAAATATTATTATTTTTTGAGCAGGAAATATGAGACCGTTACAGTCAAGGGAAGAGACGTTTGTGTTTTGTAAAAAAAAAATTACAGAAAATTTTTAACATGCAGCAAAAGTATCAGAATTTAAACGTAAGAGAAGTGTAATAAATGAAATACATAATGTAAAAGCAAATGTAAATACTTTTATGTTTGAGCGATAAAATGGGAATTGTGGGGCCCACGTTCTAAAATATTATTATTTTATTGGAGCCAACATAAAAACAAATATCGTTCGTCAGTGTGTAAGCTCATTCTACCCATACCCGGTGATGTTTACTTACACAAGATCCAAAAAATAGTATTTTTGATATCATACAGTTACACGAGTGTACAGTTTACAGTAAATACGACTTTTATATGTCACCACCGTCGAGTGAAACATTCCAAGTGTGGGATAAGAAACGTGGGCGGCATCACCGACACGGAACTTTTCACTTGAATGCGATTTTAACTGCCATTCGGTACACTAGCATTTCTTTTTGTACGAACCGCTTTACTACGACACTAGCACAGTGCATAATATGTATCTAGTGTGTGACATGGCTAGTAAATTACTATTCTATACTCTAACGCACTAATTAATAGAAGGAAATGTTTGGGAAGTGGTTCTAGTGACTACTATATTTATGTTTTTGTAATAAAAACTGGATTTTACAAATAACTGGGCAAAGTAACATGCCAAATCTTTCTATTAAATGAATGAATATTTCGTAGGCTTATTTGCCCTTTCTGATTGAATGCCACTAATTGGCATTTTATTTGATGAGCGAAAAGCTAACCAGCTTGCCAACAACGGAGATGAAACGTATATGATGATGACTTTGGTTTAGTCATCAAGCAAATGAATAAATAAAAAAACTACGCATGGCACAATCAATCTTACCTTTTATACTCTGAACGCAGCTACGTATATTTCCGTTGTCCTTGCAAACTGATACCTCGCAAACAAAAATCGTCTTTCTGTAAAAAAAAATATCAAAAAGATGTTTTCGCATGAAAAATGACAATGAAACATGCCTTATAAATCAAGAGTCAAAGCTTACACAAAAACAAAATGCAAACAGTGATTTAAATAAACTAATTTTGTTTTGATTTCATTTGAATTTAGTTCTACACAAGTTTCACAGAAACATCAGAATAGCTCGTTATTATCCTGCAAGAGTTTGTCAAGTTTGCTATTAGTGTAGCGTAGGACGAACGATGAATTTATTTTCCGAACTCACAATAATACAAGAGTTAGTTTGATCTTTGAACTAATTATAAATTATTGACATGACATAGTTCCCTCCCTCAATGAAATATAAAAAACTTACAGTACAATCATTAACCATTACTATTACCCATAGAGCAAATCTCTTGTTCTAATTGGTTGCGAAAGAAGCACTGCGAAAAATGCACATGCTGTTTTTAAAAGAAAGGACAAAAGACATGACAGAGGAAACCGACGGGAGACTTGAATGAGATTGTAGTCGCCAATACAGAGATGACAGAAGTAGGAATATACATATTATTCTAATGTCCTTTAATTACAAAAATGGAACTCTCATACGCCCACTGTTTTTAGCAACACTGAGAAATACGTTCCCGTAACGCTTAGAGTAATGTTTATTTTTTAAGGTCGAGTAGCACTTAATATTTTACTACACAGCCTCAGAACAAATTAAGATTTAGGTACCCTAAATCTGGCCATGTCATCATCCACGATCGTCTAAAAACACGCAGAGAGAAAGTAAATACGGAAGGCTAAAAATGTCAATCTCATTTATATTCTAATCTTTTCTTCTCATCTCGAAATGTGAACTGCCTACCTATCTACGTAGCTATATGTGCTTCTAATAAAACTCTTGTCGAAGAAGCAAACTCAAAAATGTTCACTCATTTCATTCAGTTCAAGTCGCAATAATAGACATATAACATTCTTTAACTGAATATTTTTCTACTACACGTGCTGTTTGCCCTATTTCCCGTTGCCGTTCCTGCATACTACAAGCCTTATCCAACTATGTATACCATTCCATTCTCTTTTCCTTGGAGGTCTGCTTCTTGCTACGCCAACTTTTTGTATTTTTAATGTCTAAAATGGACGTTTTCCCGATAGATTTGGAGTGAGGATCTATCCACAGCATTCATTTTACCCGGTTATAATAAGTAAACGAAAATAAAACAATAAAAGACGAGGATCTCTTGTCAAAACAAAAGAGACATGATGAGGTACTGAGTTGAGTCTAGAGCTTTGTCATTTTGCTTTTTAGGGCACAGCATGAAAAGTATTCAGATAACCAGTGAAAATGCTCTTATAAAATCTTGCATGCTTATTATTATTGTTATGTTTTTGAAAGAATAATAAAAGCTGAATAGAGTTTGTGAACAACGCTCATAATAAATGACAGTGTGAAATGTTATTTCACACAAAAGAGTTGTGAGAAAGAGATCTTTCTCTGTTGAAATTCATCTGCCATAATATTTAATTTCATTCAGCATTAGCTAATTTTAATAAGAAATATATACCCAGTAAATACACTGCCTCTTTTCCCCAGATTTTTATCAACAAAATATTTTAAGAATGAAATGAACAACATTCAAATGAAAGCAAAAATAAACTATGATAGTAACTTTCCTCTCTGTAACAAAGGTATTTAGGCACCCAGTTTATTAAAAAAAACCTGTCAGAAAAGATTCAGTTCAATTTGTTTGGTAAACAACACAACTGTTTCCCGTCGTCGAAAGATCAGGATTACATTAAGTATTTTTTTCTCTTTAAAAAATAGCCTTCATTGCTTCATTTTACCTTCGTATTTAAACATTGACACGGTTCACTTGACTAAAAACATGACTGATACAATTATGACGCACGCTTTTTACCCTGCTCATTTAGCCAGTAGACAGTTGAGATGTTTGTACATGAGCAATGCTGCATTTTCTCTGTACTTGCTTTCTTGGCCATCTGGTTTTTTTCCTATGTGGATTATGATGCAACGGCGTCTGCTCGTCTACCCACTTTTTATTATCAGCAAATATCAGCAGGCAACGCGACTTGACTTGTTTACCTATTTTTACTTATCATCTCATATAATCATAGAGAATTCCACATATTTCTGCTTTACTTTTTAATGGCATTTTTTTTCTTTTTGCAACGAAAATACACTCCTTAACGTTTTGTAAGCGTTATTGCTTTCTCTTCTCTTAATTTTATAATGATTAACCTAAAGGTCCACATTTATCAATACGTAGAGGTAGTATGTAGGTGAAAAGGTACTAATTTAAAGCGACACATGATTGCTTAGATATGGGTTTGAAAGGAAAAGTTGTAAAGGGAAGGATTCTTTTACTTTACACTCAACTCATCCTCACTCCCAAAATTGCTTGCTCCCTATTTGCCATGTGATGGAAATGCGGTTGTAAATATAGATATTATGAAAAAAATCAACAAAACAGCATCCGCGTCTCATTTATTTTCCTGACAAAAAGATCGTTTGGCATGCCAAGGAGGCGTCAAAAAATACAAGGCTTTTTTACTAAAAGCAAACAGGCAGCGGCAGCAGTGGCAACATCATCAGGGCAAAGTGTTTAGCACACAAGTTAAAAAGTAGGTATGTATGTGGACATATGGATCATTTCAGTGCATAAATATTGTATTCTATCATACAATATATGAGCCTTTTTATTAGAAACAACAGCCGTAAACATGATATTGATGAGCCAACTGCATGCTTTCATACATTCATAATTTCTCTTGATAATATACAGCGACAAGGAAAAATGCTCGTCCATGTCATTTTCCACTAATTCTTCATCATAATAGTAGTATTCACCGAGTTGAAAATGTAAATCTTTGAGTATGCCAAAAGAACCGGAATGATCTGACTCCGCTTCACTTAATCTGCCTGAAAACTGCAAGCAAAAACAGTCTGACTTACTATGTCGTATTATTTTGATTTTCTTTTAATTCCAAATCATTCTAATCTAATCTAGCGACTTGAAAGTTGAAAACAGCAGCAGTAGTAGTAGCAGCAGCAGCAGGACACTTATGCCTCTTGAATGCATGCTGAGTAAAACATGCATGATTTTATAAATTTATAAGTAAGCAAGAGAGAAAACTCTGCCAAAATATCTGGCAATAAGTTACTTCCTTGACATCTTATATTAGCTTGGAACCTGTGCTCTTTCTACTTACCAAACTGAACATTCGTAGCAGTCAGCACAAATGAATGTATTCTTTTCTCCCTCATGTTTTTTTTTTAAAAAATCTCTTCGTCGGCTCCCACACTGACTTACATTCACTCGACATACTATATAAATGCATGTGTCAACTGTCAACTTTGTAGTGTTTCATTTTTTACATGCGTGTACTCCTACTCTCTTCAACTCTTTTCCTTATTTTTCTGCTTTAAATAATTATTATCACTGGCTTCGTAGTAGATGGTAAAGTTTTGAACATATACACATTTCAGAAAAGGGTCAGAAAATGTCAAACATTTTTTTACAGATCGTTTTCTGTACGTCGTTCACGGCTCACCGTATTTCTAAGATTTCTAGCGTATGATGATGATGCATAATTGTACTCGAATTAAAGATATAAAAATTAAAAGATGGGAGGAATGAATCGGAAATGAAAACAAATATATAAATAGTGCAATTCTTGGAAATAGAGTGTTTATAATACCAAAAATACGTTGTAGTTTTACATTGTGCAATTTTTATGTGAAACTATTGCATAAATCAACCGTAATTTACATGTTTGAATATCTACTATTGCAATGCTGTCACGCACACACATGGGACCACATTGTCGTTTGCTTTATTTTTTTATTTATTATTATTTGTAGCATTTAATTGTTTTTAAGCTATTTGGTTATAAATAGCTGCAAACGTTTACATTGCACGGATGGATGGAATTGTTTGTTGAGATTACGCCTATTTTTATGTTTCATATTATTGGCCTGCACTACTAATATGCATCTTATCCACTTCAAGCTTTTACAGATGCCGAGATCATGAGCTTGCACCTTTCTTAGAAAACCGTTAATGTGCCATTTTCTACAATAATTATTGTCAATGAAAGTTGAAAGTACAGGCTTATCGGGAAGGATAAGGTTTTAGATAATGTCACTTTTCAACATGATATTTATTGCATGGTAATCCTGTTACCATTATTTTGTTTGTTTGTGGTACTCAAGCAAAACGCCTTTTTAAAATGCTTGGATCAAAACCCATAAAACAGTTGTTGTTGCCGTTTCAAGAATGAAGAAGCAGTTGTTGTTTTCGTTTCTGAAGACCGAAGAGTGAGCACATTTGACTCCAACAGCCAAAGATAAAGAAGCAACAACAGATCACTACATTCAATGATTCCCATCTTTGCTGTTGACTACATTATGAATGTTTGGACCTTTTTTTTTAAAAAAAAAGGTACGTGGTGAGCTGAGCCAAAAATTCCTTTCGAATTGGAAAGAAAAGAATATTATTAAATGCGCTCATAGCAGCAGATTTACGAACGTAATATACTTTTAAAGTAGGTAAACAAGTCATCTTGACGCCTACCATCTTTCAACTTTTTACGCTAATGCCACTCATGTGACTTGTGCACTAAAAATACAAATTGTAAAATACCATACACCACTTTCATGTTTTCAGTTTCATATAAACATCGCCACGAGGAAAGAGTTAAGTGGAGATTTTAAGAGCATGCATCTGAAATTGTAAACGCTCTGCGGTTTATAATATCCGTTTTGTAATTAGTTAGAGAATTCGGTCCAGATGAAAAGTTGTAAAGGTTGGCAGAGTTGCAAGGTGTGCAATTTGACTTGATCAAGTGTGTGACATGTAGCGCCAAAGAGGAATATGCAAAGAAAGGTTGCAATCAAAATACATGCCCACATG
>JAHZMZ010003385.1:0-11437 GCA_027743805.1 Lepidocyrtoides sp. E14 | reverse complement strand
CTACTATCTACCTACAGCAGCATCGTAAAATGATCAGGATCCATGAAAAATATGCATACCTTCATTTTGTAGTTAGTACGCATTACGCATACCATAAAATTGCAAAGCGTTAGACAATGTAATTATTCTGCACCTCTTTAGACATCTTGTACGCACCTTTACGTTACGTTGCGTAAAGTACACACGTTTCAATCCTAAATAAGAGATATACTGGGTATGCAATTTACAATGGGCAATATTAAAAAGTGCGTGCAGACAGAAAAGGAAGTTGCATTTCGTGCTGCTATCATTCTACATTCAGAATAATCAAGACAAAAAATGTAAATAAAATAAAAAATCTAACACTCCTTGTCTGTCTGATAACCATAATATTACATGATGATACCGTTTAATTCTTATAGTACGTATATTATGGTGTACCTTGCAGTTATCCTCCTTCTCAACTAGCTAACGATTATAACTGTTCGTTGATTTTGTTAGGCGTATGCAAATAATTTGCTGAAGGCAGATTGACATGTGTGTAGGCATATCTATTTATTTTGTACAGTTTCGTCTGTTTGTATTTTTTATTTATTTTCTGCTTTTTCTTCTTACCTTTACTTTGTAACTGTTGAGCTTCTTGTTTGCCCTGCCACGAGTTTTGTTGTGCCATTGAGAATTTTTTTTGGTAAAGTTTGCAAATCACTGTTATGAAAATTTACGTGTATCTTTTTTTATTGCAAAATGTATTTTTTATTACCAATAATATTGTTATGAACAAATTTTGCAAATTTTCTCTACTAGGGTATAGTCTACATTCAACATTATATGTAATTTTTTAACAATACTGAGTCAACACAATATTTACACAGACAGAAGAGATAGATTTTTGCTGATGAGCGAACACTGAAAACCTTTTGAATATTTCATAGATGATCTAGGTGATAAGGAATCCTCAGAAGATATGATGACGAGAAGGCTTATTATTGTAAAAACAACCGAACAGCAAAAACCAACATTTATTAGTAATCGTTTTTGTTCTCTTTTAATGTACAAGGTTTCAGTTCAAAACTTCAATGTGATAGGTACTTGCGTATTAACATTAAAATATTTCGAATGGAAACGTAAGATTTCGGGTTTATGAGGTTAGAGAGAATTTGTGTTCGGATCGGGGGATTATAAAATCATTATGGCCGCAATAATCGTAGGTTTCAATACATCAACCATTTTCTAGTTCTGACGTGCTCGGGCGAGCGAAGGAGCTAAACAACTAAATGAACGCATTTAATTTTTTAATTGTAGTTTTCGCCACCTTAAATACCCTACTCAGGTTTAGCGTGATAAATTTACCTAAGATTCATGAAACAAAATAATATAATAACTTGATCCTTTTCTAATAACAAACATTGATCCAATCTAATCATAAATACGTTCATCTTCTCAGATTAAGTCCCCATTATTACAGCGTCAATACTACTCATAGTCACTGAAACTCAAATCCTAAGCAATGATACGCAATTATGTAATGGTAGCAATGGTCCACGATATTTGCATTGTAGGCATTTATTTTCAAATAATCATGAATCACCAACAGTAGTCACTGTGCCAGTATGGAAAAACATCGTAAACGCACAGAAAACAACCCGACCTTCTGCACGAGAATGATATTTATAGGAATATCAAAAGTCTAAAATTTTAATGCTGATTTGAATTTTGTCAAAACATATTTACGTACATTCAATGCACTGTAAAAAGTGCGTATGATAAACAACTCTTCCACTCTCAATATCTGTTGTGATCCTTGGTCTCGAGAAATAGTTGTTGTGCACATATTATCTAGATTGACTTTAAGAGTACTGTTATTAGAGTACAATATTATTATCTCATGACAAGTTGTAAAATGCTTGAACTGAATGATATTGAAAATTATCAATTAATTTATGGGACAGTTCATACTTCAATTTAATTTTAAAGAGTAACTGGCACATGCACCTCGTTTGACATTAGAATTTATAAAAACCAGTGGAGACATATCTATAACAATGCATCACAATAAAATACGAATTCTGCCACCATGATCATCACTGATCATGCGTGTTCTCAATAACACATCGTTTATTAAGGACATCATGCTGAGCTAAGCCGGTTCCTTTTTTAAATTTCAACGAGCAATCACTTGTTATTACCTATATGATCTTTTGAAACGAAACCACAAAACTCCCAATAAAACTGACAATATTGCTAAAAGTTACGCACAATTGACAAAGCTAGTAGTAGGCATCATAAATGTTTTATTGCGCATTAATATGCGGTGGTACTGATATTATATTGATTAATTTTTCATGTATGCGTCAACTAGTCCTCATCCTTTTATCCTTTTCAACTTTCAAATACGTAAATTGACATTCGACTGTTGGGGATATTTAAGGACAATGGCCACTAAAAAAATAAAATACTATATATCTTGCAATGGAGATTCCGTCATGGGGTGGAAATAAACATTCTTTGTCCATTTACACATGTGTGTGCAAAAATGTAATAAAATTCGGTTGAATATAAATTCCTACGCACATTAATTCCCAGAGATAGATGACCTCTTCTGACGCACAATAAAAGAAAGTGAAAAGGGAGACGTGCGGACACGCACAATTGGAGTTTCTTGCTTACCAAGTTTCTGCTAAAAGTATCTTACCTCAAAATATTTGTCGTGTAGCCTTCCCAGCAGCATCAATTACTAACCAATTAAATGAATTGCTTCGTATCTCCAAAATATTTATGATGTAATAATGCAACAATGCATACTTTTAAATGACTATTTAAACATTGTGATTTTGTTTATAAGCTGAAATTTACATATACATATATCCAACAGTGATTTGGCCCAGATATTTTTTTTTGGCAAGGAAAAATAAAACAAGGAAAGATCGAATTTTTCAGTAGAAATTTTTTCCTTCTCGTGCAATGTCAAGTTATTCATTAGCGTTTATGCGTGTACGCACAATGTAGTACGCATAATTGGTCACATAGTTGTTTATTCATGATATGCATCAATAACAATCTGATAGTTTATTGCATCCTATTCAACAGCCTTGAAAACTGCGTAGACTTATATACAGAAAAAATGTTTCATGTGCTTATCGGTTATAAACTTCTAATAAAAATTGGCTTATATAAATAATAATTATATGCAAATTGCACTGGTGCTGGTGCAAGATGGATATTATTTAAAAGTAAAGTCATTTATCATCATAAAGCAGTAATCGTGCAGAAGATAAGGCAAGACCATGTAGCAGCAGCATGCGTCATAGTCATAAAGATTTTTAAAAGTCAGAAGGAAGATTAATCAATCAGTGCTCATTATTTCATCAGTAAATTACTAATCGCAATCACCGTAATTGCCAAATGAGTAATTTGAGTTCCAATGTCGAATACAAAGATTATCCTAAAGGCTCACAACTACAAATATCTAATAATCATCGATGAACTTTGTTTTTCCATTATATGTTGTACTTGGGACAAAGTACAATAGTAATTGCTGTTATGATTTCAGTGTTCATTGCACTAATTTCTGTCAAGTTCCGTTATATCTACCTTGCTTAAAATCATAAATACATGAATGTTATCAGACATTTGAGTAAAATGCGTATAATCAGTCATTCATCAGCTAACGGTCAAATTGACCGGGTCAACAGTTATTTATTAAAAGCAAAATTGGTCAATCATGGACAAAAAAATGCGTAAGTCAAAATATTAGGTTGATCTTCTTGGCCTAATAAAAGGACGCAGAAGTTTAAATACTGAATTTGATGAATGCTACAGGATGGTTGAATACTACCCCAAAGTCTAAAGTATCAAGACATATCAAGTATCGGACTTCAGTAGACTGTTTCATTTTCATTAGTTCAGTTAAACAATTTCAAAGGAAGGCCAAAGTACAAAACAGTAGTTAGTTATGCCGTAACCTGAGTGTATCGTTTATTAAGATCCTTCCATTTCCACAAACTACCATGTTAAATTAAACAAAGAGAAATAAAACTGATGAATATGAGTAAAGAAAAGAAAGTTTTTCCATTTTATTTTTAAATTTTAAACGAGAGTGGTTCATTTTCATGTCAATAAACTCACAACTGGTGCACATCACTGTCATTGTTTTTGGGAGGATGCATACTACTTGATTGCGTGTGTCAATGTGAGCACGCATATAGATAATGTATTTGCAGTGCGTATGTAACATGGCTAATGGATAAGGAATATAATATGCATGCTACCTATAAGTTTTAGTTATCTTAACTTTTAACTCAAAGCAGTTACCGCCGGTTGCTCTGTGAAAATCAGCAATAAATAAATAAATTACGTGCTAATATTATTTTATCGCACTATTTATTACAAAAGCATTTTCAGTAGAAACACACACGCATATAAAGCTATACAAATAGAAGACTGGTTTTTCGTCTGAAAATTGTTCAGCTTGTCACTTCTTCTTTTGGTGTGGTTAACTCAACAAATTTAAGTATATTTATACCATTTTCTACTATACGCAATTTTCACGCATAGTGCCTATTTTGCGTGCCTACTCACACAGGCAATAATGGTAATAAAAGCAAATAGTATCACATTTTAATTTTAAGTTGGCAGTCCGCTTGTTTCTTGATGATGCTGAAATGTTGTAGGTATACATATAAGCACAGTGACAGAAGGAGGTCTTTACTTCTTCTGCCTGTCTGCCCAACCTTTTGCTTCTGTTTGTCTATGCATAAACATAAAGCAAACCATTTTTCTTTGCATTTTACTACTAGCTCTCGCCAGAGTCTAGGATTTCTAGCTGTACTTCAACAGGTTAGAAACTTGAAATAAATTAAAATGGAATACGATAACATGTTAAAGAGAAAATATAGATAGCTATACAATTTGAGTATGTGCTAATGAGCGTTACATGAGCTGACAACGAGCCAATAATATTTTCTTTTTCTTCTACTTATTGACTTGATTTAAATGTTGACTTGACTTGACTCTGCTACAAACTTGCCATGTATTTGTCGTCCGTTTCATCTAAACTTTCAACACGAAATTCCCAGACATCTCTTTCAAAAGAAAAAAAATGCGTATACTTACGCATGTACGACAATAAAAAATAATATCTAATTGTACACTACATATAGTGTAGTGTTGGGTGACACTGTAGAGGGCAAGATAACACGGATAAGACACTGCAAAAGTATATTATTTTGTAACGAGTAGCTTCTGTTGCTCATGTTATTCTACAAATAAAAGTGCGTGTATTATTCAGAAAAAAATTGAGGTGACAATAAAGGTGACGTGTCCTAGATTACTCAAGTTTACACATAACATTTTGTTATTCTACAAATAAAAGTGCGTGTATTATTCAGAAAAAAATTGAGGTGACAATAAAGGTGACGTGTCCTAGATTACTCAAGTTTACACATAACATAACCTCATCATTATCATCCTAGATGACAAATCAAATTAAACAAGTAGAAAAGCAAAAAAGATGAATGAAATTGACGAAGGCAACGCATTTTGTAAAGTAAATGTTTGTATAATATTATGAAAATGTTATAATATAATTGTGCACATATTTAAACATGTTGGATATTACACTATTCTCTACATCCAGCCTCGACATCGCTACTAATGTACTTCATTCATGGCTTTAAATGCGATAGTCAAAACATTAACGATGGTGGTGAATAGGTAGTTAAATAAACATTATTATTAAGGTATAAATTATAATTCCAAAAGGAACATGCATGTATACATATTATTATGAGATTAAGTAAAGACGATAATTTCATTATGATATCATTATTATTGTCACACAGCTCAATATTATTCTTAGCTGAGTCATGTACCTATTCCTTTTAATATATTTAATGTTTTTTATAACTTTTACTGTTTGTGTTCCTCTCGAATAATAGAATTGTCGCTGCGACAATTTTCATTGCCAATCCAATCCACGAGTCTTGCTGACGTATCTCGAATACGAATCTCTAAGATCAAAGTGCAATCTACGTTTGCTATAAACGTACGAATAGGTACGTTGGAAATTCTAACTTAGAATCAAAAACGTACAAGATGGTTCTGCTGAGTTTCAGAGGTACATTTTTTTGAGTGTGAATAATCATATTATATAAATTAGCATCGCTACCCAAGTATAAACATTTTATTCTTGAACTTATTGAAACCGATTTTATCTTAATAGTTTTAGGAGGTATGCTAATAATTATTTCACACTTTTTCATAATATTGACTTTGCTGATAGAAATGTAACATAAGTTATGCTGCATGAATGAATTTTTCAACATGTTAAACTACATAGACGTTCATTGTTGCAGAAATTTCTTAGTGGAGAATGCATTGTCCACTTTGCAAACATTTCACTGTGTCTACCTACTTTACTTTTATTATCTGCTGCAATTTAGCTCCGGTTTTCTGCAAAAAAGTAATTAAGTACTCTCTTACATCATTTAAAAAGGTATCGTGAGAGTCAGTGATCGGAAAATAAGGACATTAAATAATAGAATTTATCATTTGTATTATCCCTACTCTCCTTGTATTTAATTTAGCTTTTAACTACCGTTTGTTTCTTTCAGACTGAATCAGTCATTCGAAATGTGTCATTTATATTAATCAAAGTAATAGAATTTATCATTTGTATTATCCCTACTCTCCTTGTATTTAATTTAGCTTTTAACTACCGTTTGTTTCTTTCAGACTGAATCAGTCATTCGAAATGTGTCATTTCTACTATTTAGTATATTTTCCTTTATATTGAGCATTCCATCGTCTCTTTTAGTAGAGCTCATCATCATCACCATCATCAACTTTATTGCATTACATACATAGAGGTCTTCTTCTCCACGTGCCGAATATAAATCCAGTTTGAGGACGACCTGGTTGATATTATTAATAATACACATTCTACATGTTGTGTTGCCGCACCAGAATAGAGCAGAGAAGCGGGGTTAAATAAGCCATGGTAAAAGTATGTATTTAATAAAAACATATACATAAGCTATATAGTGAGTGTATTTACAAGACTAAACCTAGTTTCTATAAACTCAGTAGTGGTTGATGATGAGATGACAAGAGGAGATCCATAGCATACTACTAGAAAACAGATCTCTTTACGCGTTTTTCATCTCTTATTCTCTGGAAAGGAGCATATGAAGCCAACTCGACACCGACACGAACAAATGCCCTCTGATATAAACTGATTTTATTATTGGAAAATATACAAAAAAACACACACAACTACGTATCTACCTAGGTACATGGTGCATGTCAAACAAAGATAGGTTTGGAAAAAGGCATGCATAATATAGAAATACCTACATAATCATAATCCATCCCTTTCACTACAGCTAACTTTTGTGCGTTCACTTTTTAGTTTTGTCATTGGACCTGGGTTTTTTTTTTGGTTTCACTTTTTAAAAGACCTAGACACAATACCATGACATGGCCAACAAGACACTTATTTCTGTTACACGCGTTTGTGTGCGTACTGCGTACCCAATATCAAGGATAACTGGAGGCATGCGTCTCGCATGTTCCATATAGAAACAAGGCTCCTCGCGCAACATAAATGCAATAAAGTAGAAAGGAAACGCTGAAACGCACATTCAAAGCAATAACATGGGAATACAAGTAGGTAAATTTTTAGGGAAAGGAGAACAAGGGAATTTATAGTACCTTTCCATTTACCAGTTAGTTTGTTGGTCCTAAGAAAGCTCCCGATTTCAATGGTTTGGGAAAAAAAGTACATAAAATGCGGTGGCGGATAGGGCGACTCAGTTGGTTTTGTTTGGTGGTGGTGCTCTGGTGAATAGAGAAATGCATACTTACATGAATGAAGGGAAAGAAAGAAAGCATGTTTCGCTGTTGAATTAAATGGGAATAAGATAACAAGTCGAGCCGAGACTCTTGTTTTCTGTCTTGCTTCTTTGGTCGGTTATAGCTTTGCTTGGCTCTCTGGCTGACTTGGTTTGACGGTTTTGGTACACATATTGCGTAATGCAGTTGCTGCGTTGCCCCCCTTTTCGAGGAAAAGAAAAGGGGCCACCATGACAAGGAGAGAGAGTGCATGATGTGCGTGTGCGATATGTGTTGATAATGATGATATTGCAGTATGGTGTGGAATGAAGAGAAAATGGAAGAAAGGGAAAAGAGATCGAAAATCGAAACTCGTGGCAAGGCAACTCTCATACATGCATACACACATATGTGGTGTTTGATATTGTGCGTAGATGCTCAAGTTATAGGATAAACTTTCATTATAGAAAATAGAAATTCATATACGATATAGCATACATACACATATCAATACTACACAAAGAGTTCACAATAAGAAAAATAGGATATTTCAAAATCTAGGCTTATTTGATTTTTATGAGGTTGACGTTTTTCAGAGGATGTAAAATAAATGGAATTTTGGACTTTGATTCGAGTTTTTATGATTTGATGATGATGAAAGGTGAATCGACGGTACTGAGTTGAAAAGGTAATATGAACTTTGGAGTTTCTTAAAAATCCAATGAAAGTCGCGAGGATTATTGGGCAATCACAAAGGAAATATTTAGTCGTACATGCATATATCGTTAGCCAAAAATACCCTTTCACTGACTTTGAGCTGTCAATCTACTCGCATTTCATTTTGTTGCAGGAAATTATAATAATTATCTCTTCGTTTTACGTTTTACATAATATCTTATTCCAATTTTCAATAGATTTGCGACTGTGGTACATGTAGTTATGCAGAACCGACAACCGGAGCTACTTTCGTTTTCAATTTTCGTTTTATAACTTCTGCGATCAGATTGGGAAATTGGAAATTAGCAGCCGGATGTACGGTTAAAATGCGGCTAAAATGCGGTTAAAACTATTTATAAAAATCCATAGCTTGAAAAAAGATCAAATTAACATCAAGGGAAATTGTCAACCAGACTAGGACAAATCAAAGAGAAAAATAGAAATATATGCACTAAAATTATATTTTACACTTCATATTCTCTTGATTAATCTTTTAATTTTTACTCTTCTCCGCCACATTTCCTGCAACAAAGTGAATGCTTTAATTACAATTTTGTTGAACCCAATAGCTGCGCAAAGATAACAAGCTAAAAGCACTTTGCTTAATAGGTAAAACGAAAAATATTGCCCTTTCATACATACTGCATTAAAAATCTCATAATAATTTTGTCATTTGTTTTTTCCATCTCTATCACCGCTTCCTCCTTGACATTTCAACTCTTTTCACTGAAAGCAATGGTAAAATCCTCTTACAATCACAAAGCACCACCACCACCACCACAAGACCCAGTACCAAATCTACATTCATCCAAATATCCATGCATTTTTTATTTTCTACGCACAAAATGAAATGAAATGGGGAGCCGGAATGGAAGTGATTCCTCTCTTTATTTTCATTCCCATCACCAAACAACATCTATGTACATAAATATCATCATCGCCACCACCACCACCATCGCCAAAGTCATCGTCAACATCGAAGGCCATTGAACTCTGGAGTTGAGCTCCACGTGCGGGGGAGGAATCTTACTTTTCCTATCATGGACTGGTCCAAAACATTCACCATTACATGCTCCAGACCCACAATCATGTACCCAGAAACTCTATATGTGCTCTACGCACAGTCCTCATTTCCCCATTTCATAATAACAACAATAACACCAGAAACGCACACACGCAGACACGCACATAATATATATACCTACCTAGGAACCTAAATACGTATCTATTTCTCTATCATTCCTCTTTCCACTTTTCTCTCTGCTCTCCCCCCCTCCTCTCTCACCATCCTGCTATATAGAACACTGCAATGCAACTTTACCAGTTACATTTAAATTCAACGACTCTATAACACACAACTCCATTCTCCACAAGCCCATTATGTAAAGTTGGGCTTGGTTCCATTTCATGTTGTTCATCATTATCATCATCATCATCTTGTTTGAACCTCTCATTCTTTCCATTTTCGTTGATGATATACCCATTACAATCTGCTATGCTGTGTTGTAATATGTACCCATTATAGTTTTTTATAAATGTAAGTACAAACTTCATTATAATACTATACTTGGAATGCGTGCAGCGCATAGGTATATATCTTGCCAATATTCTGGTCGTTTTTATATTTAAAACGCGCATCTACTTTTACACACATCCATACAATGTATAATATTGCGTTCCAAATGTAAACATTATTTCTAGGGATTTTAACTTGAAACACGCAATACTAGTGCTAGTAAGTAGGCAGGCATGTTGCATAATATTGAACGCAGTAAGTCTGTCTCTTTCTTCTGCTCCTTTCTGGTTTCTTTACTGTTGTTGCTTACTCCTCTCTCTAGTAAACTAGGTAGGTATATATGCATATACTTTTTTTTATATACTTCTTCCTGCATCGCATTGCAACTTTTTACACTGCTTGAACAAAGGCTCAACGCAACTTTTCACTCTCTCTCTTTTATACACACACACACTCTGCTCAGCTCAACAAAACTTATTCTCTCTAGTCATTCCTCAGACAACTTGCACACAGCAAACCGAGGTAACCGTGTTACCACTGTCATGATTGCCATGCATGCAACCCATACCACTACCACAGTCATCATAGTCGGCTTTTTTTGCTGCTTTTCCACTTTATACTCTTCTCTCTCGTCAACATCATATCGTCATCATCATCGTGTCAGAACAACAGCAGCGTTCCTGTTTCCTCTTTCTTTTATTGTGCGTAATACTGCGTGCACGCATATAACTACTTTTAGAGCGTTCTCAGAGTGCACTGCACTGCACATACAAAACTGGGATATGGATGGATGGGTGGACATGGGCATTGACTACATAAAAAATATTTTATTAGTACTTTACCAAATATACTGCTGCTTCTGTTATTATTATGGCTTTGGCTTGTCTACTTTTTGCTTCTTGGTATACAGTAAAAATAGACGAAGAAAAAAAACATTTACATTTGTGTAAATACGTGCATTGAAGTACCAATAACCCCATCATCACTGGTCACAATATCGCGCTAGCAGTGAGAGAGAGGGAGAGAGAGGGCAATGACAACGAATTATCCGTGTATTATCGATTTCCTTTCTGCCACCACACTGGAAACGATCATAAGTACATATATGAGGTTTTAATGAATCTTGAACAAGATCTTATGCAACTTTATTTTTACTTGTGATCCTTACAGAGATAATACTTAATGAACATAGATAGCTGCTTATGCTCCAGATGAAATCCAATAATAAAGCCATGAAACATGAACAATAATGGTAACTTTATTTTTTGAGATCGCACGTGAACTATACAGAAAAAAAATGTTTCAAGGTGACCTTTCAGCATCAAATCATCGTCTTATTCTTTCCACTATCTTCAAAATTATATTACACACGTTGTCTGTATGCTTCATAATGAA
>JAHZMZ010003384.1:0-12326 GCA_027743805.1 Lepidocyrtoides sp. E14 | reverse complement strand
TTTAGCATAGACATTTGGAAACAGATGTAACATGGTTTTTAATTTGTTTCACTTTTCCATGGACTCCATTCTGTGTTTTGTGCTGTTTCCAGTTCTCGGGTTTACTCTTAATTTATAAAAAAATATTTTCAATAGTGTTATAGTTATAAGATCAGACAGCAATGACTGAAACAATGTAACATTTGGTCAAAATAAAAATCAAATCAAAAAATCAAAAATTCCAAATGGGTTTATGCAAAATGCGAACAGCTAATAAATGTAAATACTACGTGCCGATCAAAAACATTAATGTTAACCTCAAGGTCAATAGTTGAATGATAACATGAAACTCGCCTCCACACTAAGAATTATTTTGCAGTACAACAGCCTGGGGGCTCAACTAATATGTATTAATACATCGTGGAACGATATTGAAACCAACAAGTGGTTTTAATTAATTTTCTCTACTACCCCATTCTTTCTCTGCGTAAAAGTCCTTCTGTAATTTAGGGATCTGGTTAGATTAGCTGATTTTATATTTCCGTTGCCATTTAGAAAATCGCATAACAACGTGACACACTGTAACGAAATATTCTGAATTTTCGGCGCGAAATCAAAAGTCAGCGGCCTAAACATAAAATTTTTATGCTATATTCACGATCTAGTAGAAGTTCTGTGAAAGCTGGCATGCCCGCTGCCATGGCAGTAAAATGAGTGGACGAAACTACATACCTTAACTTTAGAATTTTATATTGTCCGTCACTTTTTCCCGTGACAAAACATGCACATTCAAAACATGAGAAATGTGTCGTACACTCATTGCCATTTCACTGTTTCATTTTTTGAGTTACTTGGGTCGGCCTGAAGTAACGAGATAAATGCCATCAATTATGCATAAGTCTCCTTTGTCTCTCGTCCCAAAACATTTCAACTCCCTATTCTGTCATTACGAAGTAGAAAAGGAGACTCCCCTTGTCTCTCTGTCGGTGGTGATTTGAAGGCTAAAGTTATCAAAAAAATAGCTATAAAATTGGACAGACATTATTTAAAAGCTTCTATTTTTATAGCAAGAATAATATTTGGCTTCAAGCATGAAACACTTTGTGTCTTGAAACCATTTTTGTGCATATTTTTGTATATGATCTAAAATAATGTTTAAAAAATTTGAATACCACATGCAATGTATTTCCAGTGATGAGTTTAGGGTTACAGATTTTAAATTTCGGAGCGAAATTTAAAATCCGCAGCCTAACAAATATCCCAGGTATTCACTGCGCATTTTTAGACTCCATTTTAGAAATTATATTTTAAACTGAAATCCTCGTATTATTTTCATTTGTTAAACCAACCGAAGCAAACAAGCTTGAAACCAAGCATAAAAATTGGTTTCTTCTTTTTTTTTTAAAAAAAAAGTTCCCTTTTCCATACGAAGGGTGTATGCATGTGTCTGTGCATGCTTACATTGAACTTTATAAAAGCAGCTTGCAAGAAAAGATAATAATGTTTCTAGCCAACTTTCCTTCAATTTTTTTCTCCTCCTCCTCCTCCTATTCAATATTCTTGACATGCTTCAATTGTACCGTAAAGAAAACCTTATAGACTCCATTATTATTAACTATGCTTCACTTTTTTTTCCAGAAAAGTCGGCCACAAGCAAAGAAAAAAAATATATAACTTAATTTGCATACATGATATTCCATTATACAGTGTGTTTGCATATTATACAGCAGTTATTTCAATATTCCTCGTATTATCATCATGATATTCATAGTTGCTAAATATTAAAAATATCGTATAACCTATTATTATTGTTATTGCATCAAGGCACTTTCCCCTTATTACTTTACATTTTTTTTGTCCATGATCCACTTTCATTTTCAAACAACCTTTATGTATTCCCACCCGAGGAAAATATAATCATACCAGTAAACCCGTGCAGGCTTCGTAGAAGCCTGAATTCTAGGCGCCATCTTAAATTCATTGTAGAACAGCAGTTAAATTTGTAACACAGAGAGGTCGCTAATTCAATTTTTGCTTATGAAATTATTACTATATAGTAACCCGTGCAGGCTCCCTAGAAGCCTGAATTCTAGCCTCCATATTTAGTTATTGTAAGTCCAACAGTTTAAATTGTAATGCAGAGACGTTCCGTTATTCAATGTTTTTGACAATGCCATTGAATTGCCCAGGGCAAGGGGCGTCGACCCTTCTCTGCTTGGTCAGGTCCATTAGCTTTCAAATGATACGATGCATGCCACATAAACCATTTGAAATATTTGTAACCTTAATACCGTTAAAACGGTTAGGAAATAGCTCTAAACTTCACTGTCAACGTGGTCAGTGTTTCATGAGCTTTCGAATGATATGTTGCATGGCACATCATAATTTTGAAATATTTGTAACCGTCATGCCGTTTAAAAAGTTAACAAATAGTTCCAAACTTCACTGCCAACGTTGTCAGTGTTTCATAAGCTTTCGAATGATATGTTGCATGGCACATCAAGATTTTGAAATATTTGAAAGCTTCATACCGTTAAAACGGTTAGGAAGTTCAAAATGTCATTGCTAACGTGGTCAGTGTTCCATAAGCTTTCGAATGATGTGCTACATGCCCTATGCTATTATGTAATTTTTGTGATCTTGTAACGGTTTCTAACGGTTGCAGTTGACCTTTGGCCAAGCTGAAAATGTTAAACTTGCTGGAAGATACCTACCACTACAATTTAATTCGCACCACGGTACAAATAATATTAACACGATGATGTCAACACAACAGCACGTCAAGTACTAACCACCAATCAGATTTGTTAATTTTATTCTCATGCTCGCAATTGCACATGCATCCAATGTAGTGTAGTATGTTAGTGTTGATGAATGAGCGCAGCAACAACATCAGTGATCAGCTGCCTTGTCAGTCAACATGCATGCATTGGTTTGTCATCATCATCCGGATTACATCACACACACTTGTCAAGTCAACTATTTCAAAAACGGTCAGAGTTAGTAAGCTAATTTTTTGCCCCGCATCTAATCGGGTAGTTTCGAATCTACAATGCATGTTTCATGGAAATTGGTTGAGTTGTCTAGGAGGAGATCCAATTCCACGTACGGTCGTACGTACGTACGTAAGATTAGACAACTATATATATAAATTGATTCATAACTACCATAATCTCAATTCATGTATATACATTTTTTTTATTCCGAAAACGGACTAGGAATTGATGCAGAGAGAGAGAGAGAGAGAGTTATAAAAGCGATTTTATTATGATGGGTTTGATGGATCAATAAAAAAAAAATATTATGCAGCTAGAAAAGAAAAATGTACGTTTTTATAATACTCCGAGTTCACTCTTCATTTCACTTTTTTTCCTGCAGCTGCTACTACTACAGCTCTTGTTGTTATGTCTCCACCAGTGCATAATAATGTACATGTCACAATGCACTCCATATTTTTCCCAGGTGAAAACATACCTAAAAAGCGAGCATCTTATTATTACAGTCGCATCCCAACATCGTCATCATCACTGCTCTGTCATTTTTGCATTCTCACATTTTGCTACTACTACTACTTCAGTAAATAATGAGACGCTTATGCTGCTTGTTTGCTGATGTCTTTTGTTGTTCACGACGACATCAAACATCAAAGTGCATTGTCATCATCATCATCATCATCATGCAGTAAATTATTCGGAGAAGGTAAAACAAGAGAAAGTGGAGAAAAGTCATATAATTTAATATTGTGACTGAATTTTGAAATGTACACTTAACTTTCTCTTCTGGATAGAGTGATCAAAAGTCTCATTTTTTTGTTGTCTTTTTCGTGGTCAATTTTTTACACAGCAGTTTTTTTCTCCTTTTTTTGACTTTTTTCTCGTGAAAATTAAATAACAATAGAGTACGCGTTGCAACATTTCTAACCAACTTGGTTGGTTATTGGCAATTGCAGCCTGACGTGTTTCTTTTCTAAAAATTTTTGCTGAAACTTTCTCAGCTTTTTTCTTTTATTTTCAAGAGTGAAAAAAGGACACGTCTTTTCCTTCCTCTTCTTCTGTCCAACTCAGTCATCATCATCATCATTGTCTTGAAGTTGCAGTGGTTTTTTTCTCCTTCTCAAGTGTAACTGAAAGGACACGCTCGCTCACTTTCCATTGAAGAATCTTGAAAAATAGAAAAAGAAAATGCTTGGGATGTAAAAGGACAAAGGGAAATGACAAAAAAGAAGAAATATAAAAAGGAAGAAAAAAAAGAAGCTTAACAAGTGTCCTGCATATTGTACGTCTTTTTTTATTCCTTTTTTTGTCCTGTTCTAAGCCAACTAGTAGCAAAAAATATACTATAATAATGATAAATTATAGGAAGAAAAAAAAGAGTGCCTACTTGAACAACATATTGTAAGACAAGCAATCAAAATCTAGAAGAATACATTCTTCGTATTTGCTAACGGCGCCTTGAAAGAAAAAATCAGACAAGCACATACAGCACCACATCATCCATTCAAGTGCTTACAATATTTTTTAGCTTTCCATATTTTACCCGTATTATTATTTCCATTGATCGATAAAAAAAAATTATTAGATTTTCTGCGTCATTTGCTTTTGCTCAAATCATTATTGCTGCCTGGTTTTTTCCGGTGTGTATTCATGTGTGACGTACATACTGGATAATTGATCAAGTATTGATTAAATTAAGTAGTAATAATTTTACGATTATGGATGGACAGGCAGGATAATAGATTATAGAGGGTATAATACACGTGTGGGCTGTAAAATATTATGAGCATGATAGATTTCCGTTTTTATTTTGGAGGAGAAGAAAAAAAAGTGGAACAGGTGGGTACACACCTTGGCCTGCTGGTGGTGATGGTGGGTAGTGTGCTGTGATCTTTCTCTTTTCGTAGAAGCTTAGGAAAAAAAACTTATTACGTTCTTTCTACGTCGTGTTTACATTATAAGTTCAACGGTGATGATGATGATGATAGGTTGGTAGGTAGGTACTTGGATATTTTCTTGAGTTGAATTGATCTCATTATTTAGAGCCCTCTGTATCAAGCAGGCTGACGGCTTCAACAGCGAAGAAGGAAAAGCGATGATGAGGATGGCATGGCAGTATCATCATCTTGTTTCCATTAAATAAAGCTTTACTTTTCTTTTCCTCATCAGAAAGAAGACCTAGATAGTTAGAGCTAGTAGTCATCCTTTCTTGCTAGTCGTTATTATTATTATTCTGATGCTTGTACTGCTGCTTCTGCTGCTGTTAGATAAAGTGAAATGAACTAAATCATTAAGCCTTTTTTACCTTTTCTGTAGATGGCAAGCAGTAAAAAAAATCCTTTGTTTGAGAGATTCTCTGTTCTGAGAAAAAAATGGTTTTGTTACACGGAAAAGAAAAAAGACATTACGAGAGGAAATTTTTGTTTTGGTTTTTTTTGCAATATGGTTGCGATAAATGGGAAATTAATGTGCGATAATGATGAAATTTATTGCAGGGCTTGTGTAACAAATCTGGTAAAAAATGTTGATTTGATGCGCATTTACCTGAGTAATGATTTTCTGAGTAAAATTTGACCTCATAGTGGTCTGACCATATTTCTTCAAGAAAAATTCAGGATATACCTATAAGCAAGCGCGCCAACATGTTAACCAAAAAACATTAACGGTTTTTAAGCTTTTTACCAACATTTATTTTTTGTAAAAAAGCCAAATAGTTTTTTTCATTGAGTTAAATATATATTATTACTCTTAGGTTTTTTTCAAAGCTGATGCAAGCCGACATAATAGTTTGTTCTTCAAAAATGGAAGAAAATTCCATGCGACAATGTGCCATCCCTTTTTTCAATTGAAGAATGCGACTTTCTTTCTTGTTTTCTGCAACGTAAAAGCACACGATGACACAAATATATTACTTTTCTTTTTCTTTCTCTTACTCATACTTTTTCAAATCTGCTTAGTGGACACTATCTCCCCAGCACGTCTTCTTAGTTACATTAAAAGACACACTTTCAAAACTGTGCTGACTCCGTCCATGCCTGAGAGCATGGCCGATATACACATACATACACTTTTCCCAATTTGCCATTTTATCATTTTATTTTCACCAATCCCAATAGTAGCGCTGGTGTCAGCAGTAAAACTAAGTAAGTACTCTTTTGGGGCAAATTGAGATAAAAAATATTATTTATGAATGGTCACGAACTTCACGGCTGCTTTTTACTTTCTTGAGAAAACACCATTAATTTTGTTTATTTGGCAGAGTGCGCATTATCAAAGGCAGTATAATCAAATTATATAATACTTTGTATCATATCAAACGACGACTACTACTACCACTTCATCTAGCTATTCCACGAAAGTATAATAACCGTCTGTCGCTAAATTATTGTCAGACTACCAGACAGGTCAATTCTTCCAAAAGATCAGAAAATTTAGAATTTTCCCGGGTCCTGTAGCATAAACAGGATGCACTGACTACGCCTCCTTAAATAGCCTACAATGCTGATCCAACAAATTGCTGGAACCCAGAGAGTCGCCAGGGAGGAAAGATTTTCCACCACTGCTAAGTCTACATGATTATTACGTATTAGACTTTAATGTCGATGCTTGTAATGAGTTGTAGCACAGATGACATTGAAATTGAGTTTGGATGTAAGTGCGTGTGTGGGTGGGTGTATGTTGTACATCAAATTTGTGGTTGATGACCTTTGAACTTCCTGAAGAGACTACAGAGAGCAGCAAGCAAGAGCGCACTATATGATTATCTATGTTGCCTTGCTAGTCAGCTTCCAGCTAAAAAAATACCCATGTCTCTAGTTGGAGGAGAAAGGAGAAATATGAGGAAAAAGGAGATCAGTAAGTAGAGTAGAGTAAATGTACTCCAGTGAGAGTGGAGGCACGCAAAAGAGAAAAATAATGTGATGCTCTGATTCACAAAAGTTGAGATTCCCTTGTAACCTTTTGCTGACTTTGACAAATTCCAGTTGCAGAAATTGTTCAGTGAAAGGAATGTGAATGCCTATTCATCAACGTAAAATATAGCAGAAGCGACTGTTTCTTTGCAGATATGCAGCAACACAACAGGCAGGGGAAAAATGATTGAGTTGAGGCAGGTGGCATTCTTCCGTTTCCTTTTTACTTGTTCATTCATTTTATGTAATATTTTTTTTTGTCAATGTGTGGGTGTAGGTAGATGGTATAAGTTGGATCGATTAAATTGTGTAACTGCGTAGTGTTGGCGTTATGGAATTACGCTGAGGTAACTGGAGGCAATAAAAATGCTATGAGCTTTCTACAATCCTTACATCCTCCTACTTGTAGTTTATTCTTGTTTAAAGTAGTTTTCTCCAAAAAGCGTTTTCCTTTACAAAACAAGAAAAAGAGTGATATAACACTTAAAAATTCTCAATGAATTTACAATCGCTGACTTTTAGTACAAATCACAGCTACAAAATATCGTCTTTCGATAAACGGAGTTTTACCAAAAACTACTTATTTTCATTCAAGTAATTTCGAGTAATTCAAGTAATTCAAGTAAACATACAATAACCTCTTCTTCTCTACTTGTAGCAATTTAAATATTTTTTTTTTCTCTCCTTTCAAATTCTGTGCATGTACAGTGCGAAAAGTAAACAAACTTTTACATTTACTTTCATAATTACTTTTTCTTTCTCTCTCTCTCCCAGTAATTTAACCTGTCAGTCAGTTCAGTTCAGTCAGTCTCTCGCTCTCTCTCTCTCTCTCTCTCTCTCCCTCTCTCTCTCTCTCTCTCGCCCTCACACTCTTCTTCACCCATCCAACAAATTTATTTCATAATTTTCCATTAGCACAGGAAAAACATGAGTGTGTGTGTGTAGTACTGTAACATGAGTACTTTACCACCACCACCGCACTACCTACCTTATACTTACTTTCACTTACACACATGTACTTCACGAAAACCATGATATAAATTTTTTTTTCTCAGATTTTTTCTATATCTTCACGAACAAGACATGTTATGCCTTGCAGCGGCAGCAGCAGCCCTTAAACTTGTTTTTGGCCATATGTACTCGCAAACTGTGTGTGTTGTGTGTGCGTTGCGTACAAATCACTTGTAATACTGACAACAGTTTCCAAATAATGTACAGGCACTTTGCATTTCAGTATGCTTCCCACAGAGTGTATTGTATGTATGCTCAAGTCAGCTCTTCACTTATTCCAGTTATTTTGCGGCTTCTTTCCCTTTTCATCCAAGTGAAAAGAGAAAAGTAATTAAGTTGTTTGCATGACGATGAGGATGCTACTACTGCTGCTGATGATGATGACTATGATGTGGGGTGGTATTAAGTAAAATAAAATGTATACAGCATATTTTCTTATTTACTTTAGCATTTCCAGCAAACAACAAACATTCTCTTTATCTCTCTAACTCCCTAACTACTTGTCTGTCTATTTACATAATGACTTTTATTCCTTAAGTCTCCCTCTTCCAAAGACAGAATGATTGATCCCTTTTTAATTCCACGGCTAAATTGCTACTACACCAGTGCACACTCTTGTAGATAAACATTAAATAAAAAAATAAATAGCCTGGTCGACTGTGAAACATGAGAAGCCAGCAGCAGGAAAAAGATAAAAGAGAAGACTCACGTTTCCTTTATTTTTTTTCGCGGTACTTTCACCAGGGAAATGAAATCTGTTTTCTTTTTATGCCCGAAAACAAAACGAAAAGTGCACTCCAATTGAAACTTGTCTCTTGGTTATCTTGTTTTACGGGGCTTATGCAGTCTGCCTTTTATTCACCTAAAACCAGTGGACGACAGATTTTTTGGAAGGGATCGATTTCAGATCCTTCCACTGGCTGATTTACACATGAGAAAGGTCAGTGGGAAAAAAATGAATGCATGATGATTTTCAAGTTATCCGTTGTGTCCGTCGTGGTGACTGCCTCTGTGTACCTATGTANGTGGGAAAAAAATGAATGCATGATGATTTTCAAGTTATCCGTTGTGTCCGTCGTGGTGACTGCCTCTGTGTACCTATGTATCTCTTTGAAAAAAGTAGACAACAATGGAAGCAGGGAAAAAAGGAAAACAGCATTTTTTTGCAGAAAAGTTAAAAGTATTTCATGAATGACACTATCTCCCCACTTCTTTTTGTAGTCTCTCTTTTTAGGTATTTCTGCTATTTCATTACGATCTCAATTCGTACATGCCTTTAAATTTATGTATGTCGTCCGTCACAACAAACAAACAAAAAAACTACATCAAAATGTTTACGAAAACATTGAACATTCTGTTTTCATCACTATCACTGCCCTGCTAATATGCACTTCTCTTTTCCAAGAACCAAGTCACAAATAGCAATGGTAAAATGGAAAAAAAAGAAAATGGACGGGTATACTATCTTTTTCTTCTTGGAAGATGGCATAGCAGTCGAAAAATCAAATTAGATAAATTCTCACATTTCCCCGAACACGAAATGGAAAAAAAAAGAAAAAAAAAAAGGTAACAAGTGGTTTTTGCTTGTTTACCTACCTAAGTCTACTAACTATGTGTACACACTGCATTTTTTACAGAGCTAGAAGTTTATTAAGCTGAAATAGATTTATGGACCATTTCTCCCAGTTCAAACTCCTGGGGTAACAAGATAACAGTCATCATCAATTTATTATTGTTATTACAGCGCAGTATAGCTACGTGATCTCGTTATTATACAGCCCACCATGATATTATTATTATACTGCAGTAGTAATAGTAGTAGTAGTGGGCTCTTTCCTGTGTCCTGTTGCTTTTTTATTGCCTTTTCAGGCAGCTTATATGCCATTATTACTGCCTTCCAGCATCCATTTTCACTAGCACCTTGCCTACTAAAAAGAATTGGAAATGAAAAGTGCAAAGAGGACGACGAGGAAGACGACCATGTAAAACGATTCAACTTGGTATTTATAGCCTATTCACTTTTACTTCGTGTGTTGCTTACCACCACCACCACCACCCAAAAAATGGTAGTTTGTTCCATTTTCCAATAACTCCCACCGTTTTTCTTCTCCCTTTATATCTTATATATAATTAGTTTGTAGAGCTGCTGATTTTCCTACAAATTTTTTTGTGCATTCCATTCCGTGACTGGAAAATAGCATGAAGAAAATATATATTTTAGTGGGTTCATAGCTAAATATTTTCCAATATCATTTTTAAGTGTTTAGTATTACACGGGATTATTTTTTGGTTGGTGATTTCAAATTTTGCGCCAAATCTTCAAAAGTTTTGTAATAAACGATAGTGTATTAAATAAATAAACTTAAGGTTCAATGTTTTAAATGGTTCCAAATTTAAAATCAGCAATCTTAAACTCGTATAATTTGGATTCAGTTTTGGTTGCTGATTTCTAATCCCGCGCAGTTCAAAAACTTTCAAAACAACAAACCATTATACAAGTATACAGTGTGCCAAATTTATATGTAGTTGATGTCAAGTTTCGACCAACAATCAAAAAATTAGGAGAGTACAACTGTTATGTTACAGGACAAGCAAAACGATCCAATTTATTTTAATGGCGTGGAATTCAAAGTCATCAACCCGAGAATAATCCCCATTTAGAATTGGAGCATTATTATGTGCCGTCGTCGTCATTATCGATGAAGCAGTATAATGTTTCGTTTGATTGACCCTTTTCATATATGTAATAGCAATAATTATAATATGAGAAATTATAATAATTACATTTTGTTCAATGCCCTTCATATATTTAATATCCCGTTCCGTGTCTTTATTGTGTGCACACATGTGAAAAAGCATTGGCATTTTGGCAAAATTAGAAGCGCACAAGCATGATAATAATAGCACTGCATCATTTCATATTATTCTCATCATTATTTTCAAACTACATGTTAAAAACGAGAAATCGATGAGAAACAACATGCGACCAAAAATATTTAGCGTGTGTGTCTATACCTACCACCCGTACATTTTTAATGCTACTACAACATTGGCAGGCAAAATGAATATTTGTTTTTGCTCGGACGGCTGAAATAGACTACCCACCCATCATAAACTGAATACCACACACATTGTGCTCTACTGATCCGAAAGAAATTCTTTCCAGTCAAACTTTTACTAAAAAAAATATGAGCAACTTTTTCACAACTGCTAAAAATTCCATAATCATCCTCATAAGCTTGTATATTGATGGCATAATATTCTGTAACATTTATGGAGTGTCATCACCATCATTATCAAAAAAATGATGAAATAAAAGTGATGAAACGAGAGCATTTAGACAGGTGTGCATGCATGTACATAAACGTGTGTGTGCCAGCCAGCAAAGAAGAAAATGCTCGAAATTAACGGTTATTATTATTCTCTTCACCCCCGCCTATGTATCTTTCCATTTATTATTATTTTTCTACGCAGATTTTCATATCATCCATATATTCTATTTGATGATGACGATGACGATGACTTTTCTTTTGAACTGGCTCAATTACTTTCCCCTTTTGTTCTATAACTCTATCTAGTGGAAGTAAAGAGTGCACACGTGCATCTGTGATGAGGATGTGTATCTCGGAATATATATGCTTTTTTTATTCACTCACTCCATAATAGCAAGTCAGTCAACCGACAAGTCAACAAACAGAGGAACGAAAGGAAAACAGAAAATAGGAAAAAAAGTCATTTTTATTCTTTTTGTTTATTTTCATCCAGTGAATATACGTACGACATACATATGGGAAAAGGTTACGCTTGTCGAACTGATTTGATAAAATAAGGCAAAGGTAATGGATTTTTTTTCTGTAGATTCTTCTTTTCTAAAGAAATCTGCAGTCTTACTCTTACAGAAAAGTAATTCGACCTTGACATGAAATTGTGGAACAACTGTGATTTTTATTTTGGACAAGAAGAGAAAAAAGCTTTACTGAATTTTCCTCTGTATGCTTATTATTATTCTCCTTGTATTTATTTTTTAGTATGGAATTTGTTATGGGACAAGATTGAATTTTTTTTCTGGAAGAAGGAAAGAACAAGACGAGTGTTTTATTTTTTTTCTGGAAAAAAAGTCGTGATACGAATTACTTTTCTTTTTTTGTGTAGCTCCTCTAATAAAATATTCATAAAAGGTAGAAAAAAACACATTTGGAGAAGACGGAGAGAGAATATTAATAACGTAAATACGTGAATGCGACCACTTGCTTTGTAAAAAAAATCGTATTTTGTAGAAGAGGGAAAAAAGTTCTAGGATGGAAAGAGATTATCATAATGATTAGGATTAGTATCATCATGAGAGGTTGTACCAGTAGTATGACTTGAGTGGGCCAAGATTAAAAAAAAGCTGAATGAAGTGGCAGATAAAATTGAGAGATTGGAGAGGAAA
>JAHZMZ010003383.1:0-20812 GCA_027743805.1 Lepidocyrtoides sp. E14 | reverse complement strand
AGTTACTAACGACTGTGTCACGGTTTATGCCGTTATATTTATTCTTGTTTAATTGTGTTGAGTAATTTACGTTACTCATTTAACCCATATTTTTCACCACACCGATCTGAATTTGAACACATTTTTATTTTATCAGTTCAGTATTTATAAAACCATTGATTACGGTTAGTTTTCTCTGGGTTTTCAACAATTACCATTAACAAGCTCCATTAAGCCATTGTATGATAGATAGTAAACTTTTTCACACTGATATCATGGTCCTTATATGCATATATGGGGTGGGTTCCAATAGGCCTTGACTTTATAAACGTGTCTAGAAAACGAAACCATTTTAGGACGGTACAAACAAACCTTACTATAATTTAGAAAACCCTCGTCTGGTTGAGTACCCGTGTTTGCTGTACTTATTTGCTCCACACTCAACTTACCTATAACATATTTCTTTTGCCTTCTTCCGGTCTACTGCTGTGTTTCACGAATCCATGTACGAAATTTGTAAAGCGAAATATGGCCCTGCGACGACACCACATGCACCAACAACGCCCATAACATTATTCTTTTCTTTACACAGAAGTAAGATGATGCAAGGTAAAAGCAGAGTGCAGAAAACTGCAAGAAAATAGAGAAAAGACGAATAGTGAGTGCGTCTTTTTTTCGTTTACTTTCTCCACGAGAGAAAATCGTGGAGCATGTTTCCTCTGTAAGCGGTCCTGTCGTCCGACCTATAATAAAGAACTTTTTTTCTTGTTATTGGCATTAATTCCTGTTTCTGAGTATATGAGCTAATATCAAGCTTCGACTACATAAATGATGTTACTACCGTTGAAGTAATGGTGGTAGTACCTGTACCTCATACGATCATGGAAAACTCTTTAGTTGGCTAGTTGACAATGATTTTTTTTTTTGCTTTTTGACATTCCCTTTCATGGAACTCTGTATGTATTAGGTATCAAGCTGGTGGTTTTAGAAGGCTAAAATTAAGCAGACTTCACATTTTCTGTTGTTGATCGACCTGAGTATCTCATCATCTCATCTTACATGGTAGTAGGAAAGGACTGTGGATGGTAAAGGTGTGCCTAGAGAAGTTCTAGAGAATTGATACTGTTTTTTGGAGTCTGGTAAAAGATGATGAAACTGTAAACTTTTTAAATTTCATATTCATACCCTTTCGTGCGAAACATGTGGCGTTGAACCTTTCTCACCAGAGAGCTTTTTCCGAGTTTTTTTTTCATTTGTGTATAATTTTATACCACATAAATGAAAAGGCACTAGGGCTCATGTCTCAAGTCCACCCAAATGTATTTTGGTCAGTGAAAGCATACCTTCTCTTCTCAGTCCTTTCTACTTAAGTGCGATATAATATGGTTTTCAAAAGTAAGCTGTATACTACATAACAATTAAGTTGAGTATATTAACTCGGCGGCTTTTCTTGCCTTAACAAGCTTGTCATCTAATCATGAAGCATAGAAATACGTAGATTTTTCGAATTAAGCAAGCGTATGTGAGATGGAAAACTGTGTCCTGAGATTCACACAGTACTAACTCTGCTTTCTAAATAGTTTAGAACTTCCGTACCTATTATGTATACATTCAAAAAGATATATTCATATTTCCTTCATTTTGGTAGCCTGCCACCTGTACTAAATTTTAGCTTTAGGTATCGCCAGTGAAAACCATATTTATCACTATCAGTAGTGTCATTTTTCTGGGAAAGGGTTAATGCAAGCAAATTTCCCAAGATGATACTTCAAATGGGAGTGAATATTTGGAAAAAGGAATTCTTTTAGCAATAAATAGCTCGAGGAGAAACTATAGCCTGCTAGTGAACCAGCAAAAAAGTACACACTCTGTAATACACACATTTTGATTCTTCGGATACTATGTTTTTGTAAAAGAGATTAGCATAATATTATGTTATGCATATAAATATTATGAAGCCTGTTTCATCCTCCTTGTATCGTATGTCACGTAACGTTTTAAATCAACTTAAAAGTGAAATCAAACAGTCGCATTATTTGACATCTATACCTTCCCTTGTTTTCAGAAAAAATTTACACACATAGAGTCGTGCATATTCTAATTTTACTCAGGATAGTTGATGGTGTTCATTACCTTTTAAACTTAATTGCATTAGTGTTAAGAACTGCATAATCGATTGGTACGAGCAAAATTTTTATTGGGGTTCGGAATCAATTCTTATACGATAACAAAAAGAGCAGTATTGTCGCTAACCGCATTTTCCCTCTCACAGAATAAAATCTTGTTTGATTACATTTCTCTAAATCCACTTTTAAGTCCAATGCAATAAAATTGAGTGGTCGGTATATGATTAATATTTCCTCTAGCGAAACCCAACGAAGGATTTGTTCAACTTTGTAAAAAAAATAATATCGAAAGCTTTTCCCCACAAAATGTACAAGTTTTGCTTAAGGCAAAGAATAGTGGTTCAAAGAACCATTTCAACCACTTGTAAGCTTGGTCACACATAGTAAATAGTTGAAAGGAATGAAATTATTTGGATGAGCTTGCTGGCAGCTAGTTATGGCAAAGGGTAGTAACAGAAAGGAAGGAAAAATCGGGTAGTGAAAAGGCAAAAATTTTGTAAATGTTGGGTGGTTGTTTGGTGGTTCTACCAATGTCCAGAGGTATTTACCGGTTTTGGTTGGATGGTCACAAGGCATATGTTCTCAACACATACCTTTTCCCACAACTCAACACATGTTTTCTTTTTCATTCTTCTATCTACTTACATTATTAACTTCTCCATTCTTTTCTACCAAAACCAACAATGCAAGTTTATTTCTATCATCATATATACATTACTACGTCAAGAAAGAAAAGCTTATTCTTTTCCTCAGGAAGAAAGTGTACGAACTTTCTTTTTCTTCCAACTTCCATTCAATTTACCAAGTAAGACAGGTCATTTAGTAAAGTTGAGTGAGAAAAGTAAAACTTCTTTAGATGCCTCCCGTATACAGTATCCGAATATATAGGTGGATACACATAGACATACCTCCTTATTATTTTGATAGTGTGAAATAATTATTAAAATAGAGAATGTAGAAACAAGATAATAATATATGGTTAGTCACTTTTGTCCATTTTATAAAGCATGTTCACATCATTTTTCAAGTTTGATACACCAGCGTAACATAATATCCTACACAAGACAGGATTCTACAAACTCATCCAGAACCAACTTTTTTGCTGTATTAGATTTATGATTTAGTAGTCTTGAAAATATGGAAAATATTGCTTGCCTTCCTAATCCTAAACGCTGGTAAGGATAGATATGAACTATGAACAAAACCGATTAAAGTGGTCCATACTGTGCTTTGCTTACAAAGCACTAGTGCCTCCAACGCAGCGTGCAACAAACCGCATAAAAGTAAAAATATTTTATATTATGCATTTTTAGTCCGGTTAGTTAGTAAATCTTGAAGTTAGTTAGTTTTACGATGCTCACAACTTCACATGGACAAATGATAAACTTAACTTATTTGCATTCATGTCAAAAATTACAGGTAAAGTAAGATAAATGATTTGTACTCGTTCGTATTCATATTTTTACTTGGCTGAGTTTGAGTTGCTTTTGAGTTTTCCTAAAGTTCGTGGATGTGAACGTGAAGTGAAGCAAAGAGTATACTGTGATTGCAATATTACTTTTGAGTTAAGCCCGGTCATTTACCTATACAGTGTAGGTATTAGGTATACATGATATATACCAGAAATACAAATATATATTTTCGGCTTGTTGGAATCTATTCCATCTTTATACATACATGCATTACAATTGGGTAAAAATGCAAGACGGCCGCATGATAGTTTGTGGGGATAGGCAACCAGTCAACTGGATTTGGGAAAGGCAAATTCGACTAAGGAATATGGTACATGATAAGACGTTTATTGCTTTCTGCTTTCTACATCTTACCAACTTTTGTTATTGCATCATTAGATAAGTTCTGGCCTAGCCCAACTCAGAAAGAACCAACTACTTGTTTCATCACCCGAAACTCTTTCGCAATTTCTAAAGGAAAATAACTTCAAAATAAAAATACAAGTGGGTCGGGTGTTTTTGGGTAGCCACAAACCATACAAAATATACGCGTACAAAAACGCACACAAAAATGAAAATGCTCTATCAGAGGAAGACATCCAACATTACAAACCACTGCTAGAGTCAGTCGCTTCCTCCTTTCGTTTACTTGGGTTCTTGTCAGCGAACCGATTTTCCTTTGTGTTCCTCAAAAAAAACATCCATTTGCAGTGACCTCACACAAAAACGCTTACTTCATTTATTCATGGTCTCCTCAGTCCTCAGCTAAATATAAATGCGTTGGTGGCCAAAAGGAATTTATATTTAACCGAATAACGAATTCCCATTTCTTCCTCTCTTTTGTTCCTTGATTATATTAAATGCAGCATGGTGCTTTGGAGAAAGCATTGTACCTACACACATTATTGCCAACTGACAGGCATATTATACACATTTTTCTAGAGCCAACAAAGTATCTATGCATGTTCTTAATTTTGCTATGAGGTACAAACTTGCTAGTCATTGAATCTCCGTGTCTGACTTTGCATCTTGTTCTGCTTTCTCAGCCTGCAACAGTTCCTCTTCATTTCCCCTTCACTTTTTCTTGACTTCTTGGTGATTCCCGGTTTTTTGCTTTCTGCCACCACCCATCCACCATATCCGCTCCAAAAGTGGTACCTTCACCAACATGCAGCCAAAATACCAGTTATCGGCTGGCCGTTGCGTGCCAAGCTCAGTTTTATTTCGATTAGACAGTCGCTGCTGTACCGAGGAAATAAATTGAGAAAGCACTAGCGTACTATAATAACTTCAATCAAATGATGATTAACCAAATCCGCTGATCGTTACAAGAGTTGGCCAGGATGGCGAAGAAGAAATTGGAACTGAACTTAGCATATATGTAGTTAGGTAAACTTGCTATTCTCTACCTATGCACATGAATTTTGTCAAACCTTTAAATTATATATTTCTTAGCTGTAAAAACAACAAAGGTAGGAAGGTATTGAAGCGATGAAAATGTATTTAAACTAAACTTGCATGCCTTCCAACTACCTTCCCTCATAAACTGAAATTTCTCAATTACTATCCTCTTCAAAATTGCCAATTTTATAGGGCATTATGTACACTCAAGCTGGTTTAAAATCGTTGTCACTTTTGGCGATTTTTCTTTGCAAAAGCCAAAAAACATGAGCTGCGAAAAGTTGTATTACATAACTATGCCACCTTCTTTTTTTTCCTTCGTAATAGAACTGTTGGCGATATTACAGCACCCAGACAGGCTATCATCATTCTATATACGTTACATACATAAAATAAAGTTGTTCCATTATTGGAAAAAAACGCATGTCCGTGATACTTTGTACATCGTAGCACGGCTCACCGAAGACAGTGTCTTTACGAAAATTAAGTCATTCTTTCATTTTCCTCCTAATGTCATGTCATTTAAGCTGTCTTTCTCTGAGGAACTTTTCATTGGCAAAGGCAAAGTAAACGCAGTTTGGGATATATCTAGTCAAGAAAGGCAATAAAGGCTAACTTCAAATGTTTGAGTTGTTAAAACTTTTATGTATAGTAAGGTGCAAGTACCAGCGCTTCACTCCATACTTTTTTCAGCAATCATATCAAGTCTAGTTGCCCGTTATTCTCCACACAGCATCTAAAAAGTTGTCTTCACCCTGTGGCCCCCATATTACATTATGATATAACGAAGGTAATCATATCTAGACTAGTAACTGTGGACCGATTTGGCACAAGTGAACATAAGTACTTAAATGTAAATTTATCAAGACTTGAGTATTTTTAAAACTTAAAATCCTGCTTTAAAAGAATGGTAAACATATTATTCTTGCATATGAATGAGCCTTAAATGCTACTAACAAACGTTTCAATTGTTTTTAAAAGGATGCAGTGCAAGTTTTTCCCAATGAACTAAGCCTTGAGTCCCATTCCCTTTTCCTGAACATTTG
The DNA here is from genome assembly GCA_027743805.1 of Lepidocyrtoides sp. E14. Lineage (NCBI taxonomy): Eukaryota > Metazoa > Arthropoda > Collembola > Entomobryomorpha > Entomobryidae > Lepidocyrtoides > Lepidocyrtoides sp. E14. Next base: position 14,809 of record JAHZMZ010003383.1, on the reverse strand, counting down.
CAGTGAAGGTGTATCTCTATGAACGCAATGTGTCGTTGATCGTCATTACTGACAGTTTTAAATTTTGATTTCAGGCGTCATCTCATCTTGTCATGTCAAGGAAATCTCGATATTTTTCCTTTTGATGACCCAGTATGCACGTTTTCCGTCGAGAGTAGTAAGTTGGTTACTGTCATACACTTGGAAATCATTTTTTTCCAGTTATTTTAGCATTAAAACCAAAGAATTTGATGCAAATAATTAACCCAATTTAAAACTTACAGTTTCTCATGAAAAAGATGACCTCGAATTTCGATGGCTAACTGATGCAGGCGTTCTTCGGAAGTCGCCTAATCTTACATTCCTGAACGCTTACTTGGCACATAATACAACTAGCTATTGTGAGTCATCACATTGGAGAGGTAATACTAACGATGTTTAGTCCTTTTGAAACTTATCGTTGAAATTGAACCTGTCACTCAATTCAATTGTTTACACTGATTAACAAAAACGCTTAGACAAGATATCCAAACCAGCAATAATCACTCATCACCTCATAAAACATAATATTTTATTCCCAGAATCCACTCAAAGCATCCGTAACTATTTTAGCAAGTAAAATTGATTCTGAATCATGCAAGCCATTTATTTCTCATAATATCGATTCTTATGATAACAGAAGAAGACCATTTTCTGTTTCAATAACTCAATTGTATCACCATAATCATTATTAATCATAACCATCAACTATAGAAGCATGTATGTATGTATAATTATCTATGTGCATTCGATCATCCTGTCTTTTCATAAGCTTAATGTCTTAGTCTTAATAAATTTATTATTATTATTTCACCATCTTTGCATTGTGCCGAAAATAGAAATAGACTGGAGTATAGAGAAACACACATACATAATATGCATAACTACACCAAAAGACCTTTTGCGTAAGAAAAAAAAGTGAGGCGCATACTTTTTCTTTGATACTATCTCGACGTCAGCATTTCCCTTTCCGCAAAAAGGCAGGATGTGGGGAGGACGATAAGAAGTGAGTAATTCATCATTCTCTTACGGTTCCTTTCTGGCTAGATGAAAGAAATACAAGTAAGATGCTTATCGTTAGGCCATTTCATTGCTAAGAGGAGGCAAGTTATTTGTCATTTTCTTGAGTGAAAAATGTGAGCACAGTAGGAGGGAAGTACCGTGAGACCAGAGAAAGTGAGAAAAATCTATATTTATATTCATGTTGTTTGTATGCTGTTTAATTCCAGTCCCTTTTATTCACCCTGTGTATTTGGGAGAAATGATAATGTATGGTATATCCGCATCGATTTAGATTTTCGGATCATCAATTTAGTCATGTATGCATTAAAGCTAAACTGCGCCATGGGAAGCAACTGAGAAGAATGAATTATTACTGACATTGAAGAGTAAAATTAGGTTCTAAGCTAAAGAGACTGTGTTAGCAATTCTGACCCCGCACTGGAAAACTGTGTTCAGTTACTTTCATAATATTATAATGATTTTCCATAAATATGTTTACGGTATTGTATAATACTGGTGTAATTTTATATATAATTAACGTATTAGTTTTTGAAAAAAAATTCAGTCGCCTTTCTTTACTACCGAAGTATATTGTTAACGTAAACTGGGGGGTGATTATTATACAGTATAAAGAAAACAGCGGCATTAATACGAGCCTTTGTTAATTCTCTAACACAGCAATGGATTCAGATCAACGTTACCGGTTGTCTCTAATCTGACAGCAATGAATATCTGGGATGGGTTCTCAATGTTTTTCATTTATGCTTCCCTTCTCGAGTTCGTTTTTGTCAATTATATTGGCAGAAAACGACCCAGACGACCGTCAGAATTCACAGGACCACCTCAGCCTGGAGGACCTGTGAGTAATAGTAATAGTTTGATTTTTCTTTAAAAAATGTGTTATGTCCTGTTACTGTTTTTTTTACAAAACAGCGTGAAATATATTTCGTCGGTGCGACATGCATAAAGCAAATAATGCTGAATAAATTAATAAGTAAAAGCTGCATCATTTTTTATTTATTTTGATAACATTTGGACAGTATAAAAAATGAAGACCGTAAAATTGGGATAAACTTTCACTAACTTTCACTCTCTTCACTGCTGTCTCAGCAAACATTAATATGCATACCGCCAATAATACATGCGTGTAAATTTATTTTTGAATAATATAATTTGCATACAAGCCATAAAAACACATAAATTTGCAACAGTAACAAAAAATAATAAAAAGTTAATATTTTTTTAAAACTTTTATCAATTAACAGTCCGTCAGTAACTCTAAATCCATGTTTTTCACTTTCACCACTTGTCAAATAAAAATAATGTTAACATTTTATTCTTCATTTTGTACAATTTAATTTTCAACAAGTCACCACCATATGTTTTAATATAAAATATAATATTTGTCTAATACTATTTTACTGTTTTTGCACTTCTTCAACAACTCGTAAAAATGTGTCGCAGCGCGTGAAAATAGAAGATAATCAAGCAACAACACCAATGGTAGGAGCACCTTCTCCGACACCGGGTAGCAATCAAAGGACAGATATTGTTGCCTGCACTGCCTGTAGTCCGTCCCCATGCACTCATCCTGCTAATAATGGCTGTGCCGCTCCACAAGTAATATAATTTAACAGTAAAATTAATATTTAACCATTTAACGTAGTTAAAATCAACTTGGTCCTGATTCCTAAAATTTTAAAAATTTTCGGCCCTTTCCCCTTCCATAATTAATATGTACATAATGGCTGGGGACAAAAATTATTATTGATAAAAAAAACCTATCTTATGTATTTACAACTAATTTTGCGAACCCATTTCAATCATGAAAATATTATTGGCATATTCACAAGAAATTATTCTGAGCCCTTCTGAAATACAATTTGTTTATGCGTACCAAGATTTTTACTCCGGAGAGGTAACCACTTTTAATCCCATTACTAATAGGTCAAAATGAGTATTGATTACACCAATAAAAGGTTGAATTTTCAATTTATTAACTATTAAAAATCTTCACACTTGTGCACGCTTTAAATATTTTTCTCGTTGCACCAAAAAAGTGATCTTGTTTCTACTACGTTAACCGTATGATGATGAAAAAATGTGAAATAATGCTAGCCATGATCATTTCATTACAACAAGACGAAAAGTTGACAAGCATGTATATCAAACTCCAAGAAACAGTGGATGGATTATGGATTCAATATTTACAGATAATTTATTATTATGCAGTACCATTTTTACAAGTTAAGGTTTTTTTTATTAATGAACAGCAAACTTTCAACTAAACTTCCCTTATCCATGTTTTTTAGTTACACAGATTCTAGTCTATATATCATTACCAGCGGTCACTGAGCTTAATGAACAGTATTAAAACTGTTTTATAATTGTGTCAATACGCTAGTTTTAACCTGACAATTAATGGAAGTATTATTCCTTGATTTCTTTTCCAGATAAGAAGACGAATAATAGAGAACCCTATTCGGGTCGCGAAAACCATCGATGTTGTTTCCAGAATAGTATTTCCAATCGCATATGCCATTTTCCTCATCTTTTTCTTCGTCAAACACAAAGCGTTTGTTTGAGTTTCAAAAGACATGCTCATCATCATGAAGGAGATTGCTTCAACTTCAACCGGGACAACAGCATCATTAGTGATATATGTACTTGTGTAAATACTGTCATTGGGGAAGTCATGCGAGAAAATGTTTCGCCACAATAATGTGTCAATAACGAAAAAGCGTATTTACATCTAATTTCTCAAGATAATTGAATTGATTCACTCGAAAATATTAATATTTAATCCATAGCTATTAGATATCTTTGACAGTTGGAAATATATAAATGCACTCCCAGACATAAAACATATTTAAGCATTTATATCAATAATAATCTATAATAAAAAGCCTTAATGTATTGTATGCAATGCACTGCATGATAAACGTGCTTTACTATTCACAAAGTGTAAGCTAAGCTGTAGTTAACTATGAGAAAATATATTTTATGTATTATATTATACTCGTTAATATCTTTTGCAACCGCAACCGTGTAGAAATAGAGAAAATGGTATTATATGACCTAAAACAAATGAAAGACCTTGGAACTTTAAAAGGATAAAATGACGAAGTTGCAAATTCTTATAAAGCTACCGATTAATGCAGACAATTGCTCGAGAACCCTACTTTAAAATCTTTAATCATTTTATAATACATTTATAGTATACTATGCCTTGATAACAAGCGTTTCTTGGTCATCGTGTGTGAGGAAATTATCATGGGTGAAAAAAGTGATTTTATGAGATGGAGAAAAACGTACATGATGATGAAAGGAGACTTTAATCAGTTATGTTATGATCCACCTACACTATGTTGTTTTAAATAGCTTATTGACCTACAAAAAATATTCAACTTAATCTTCGCTTTTACTTAGACGAATTAGACATTAGACGAAGGATGTCTGGTGCTACACTAATAATTCCTGTGATTCGAACTTGATCCAATTTATCCCATCAATCCCATGGTTCTTGTTCCTTATTCATGCCATACCTAACTTAAAATAGAAATATACAACTGCTGCATATTATGGTAAAATATTTTAGCTCTAAACTAAATCTCATTATCGTACTGGTTGAAAATACGTATGAAAATTCACCAAATTTTGCAATTCTAAGCTTTTGTAATAAAAAAAAATCTGCAAAATTTGTTAATATTTATTTTAAATCAAAATGAAATTTCGGCTTATTATACTTAAATTAAATTTCAGATGCCTACATTAAAGTCATGTGTGGCATGAAACAGCTAACAATCAACCTATCACCGTTACTTTTCATTGTAGTATCATCCAGTACATTATACCGTCATTGCTGACTTGCTGATTAAACTGTTTTCATTTAGGAATTTTTCTGTAAAATATACCCCCTACCAGTCTAGTCAGTCTAGTATCAGTACCCCTAATGTAGGGTTCCACTATATTTCAATAAAATCCGTACTTTAACTTCATTTTAAAATAGCGGAAAAGTGAGCATACACTCAGTAAAGTATGCCCGATTATCTAGGTGAAAATGGCTATATAGTACCATAAAATGGTTTTTCGAAATTCGTAATAAAAAATCTGTTTAATAGAATTTTTAAAATTTGTCATCCAAAAAATAGCAAATTTTGAACACAGAAATCTAAGAAGGTTTGTAAATAATTATTAAATCACTAAAATATACGTTAAAATAGCTAAAACTGCCAAATTTGGGACACCGAAACTTTTAATTTTCAGGGGGTAATGACACTAGACTGTACTGACTGACGGTTTGTAGGGCTTGGCTTGCCAATGATTTGAAAGGAAAAAAGGCAAAAGTATTTATTTAGGTAATAGACTCATTAAACAAGTTACTAAACTGGTCCAAACTCATCGCCTTCTTTACAGAGATTGTAAGTACCAAAAAAAATCTTATCGAAATGAAATATATATGATTAAAGCTATTTAATGAAATCCTTTTGTACAGTTTTAAAATTGAGAGCGACCAGGAGTAGTGTTAATTGCACAAAAAGCGCTTTTTGCGAAATACTGTCAATCCTTTCTAATTAGCAAAACATTTCTCCAATGAAATTTTACTTCATCGCGTCTAATTTGAGTTTCCAGTCTAAGACAAATCACATACATACATTATATCATTGACAAAATTGATACACTTGACTTTACTTATGTTATACTGTAACTTAGTATATAAGCTGCTGGAGAACGTTGCGACTATTATTGACAGTAATTATCATAATTTAGCAAGAATACATGGGGCTTAAGTTTTTCAAATATTGCCCTTTCCTATTTAACTATAATAAACTGTCTACCGCACTTCGCATCTCTCTAAACCAAATATGCTAAGCCAAATTGAAAAATTACTTGAGTTATATAGCAAAGTGATAAAATTGCTTACATATGATGAATCAATACGTGTTTTTGGAAAATTATTGAGTTAAATAGCATTTTGTTTTCACTTTTTTCAATACCTGCCTACATAAACCTAAATTTATAAAAGTTGCCTCAAGAATACCATGTAAGCTGTACAGAATTTTTAAAAATTCGTAAAAGGTAAATACATTGCATCATGACACCAACATCAATATGTACTTATGCAAAAATATAAAATTGTAAAGTTGCTTATAAACTCAATATTAGGAATGCGTATACACCTTTTAAAACACATCACAGGTTGAATTTCTTTCTTTGAGAAGAGAAGATTTTTTAATGAGCATTTGCAAAGCTATTTTTATACAAGTCAGCTTTACTCAACGGTAAGTTTCGGTATATATCAAATTACTTTTTTATAAATAATTATTAACGTTTACATTGATTCGTTTAGTAATAATAATTTAATCTGAATATGTGTGATTTGTGTACAGGATAATACGATTATTTGGTATATGATGAGAGATGTTTACCTCTTTTGGCCTTATCCTTTACAACTACAACCCCAAAATTTTCATTCCTTCTTCTTTTCCCTTATTCATTATAATTGAACAACCAATGTTCTCTTAAATAAAATTAATCATTATTATATTGTAAAAAGAGTAATTAAAACAGAATTTCAAAATTCTGAAGTACGTGAAAGAACATTAGTGAGAAAACGAGTATATTCGTTGATAGCATTTTGCATTTCAATGTTAAATAACGTTATTAATATTAGTGAAAATGTCCAAACTTTGGACTCCGAAGCGAAAACGTAAAAAAAGATACTTTAACCCTAATATGTACTTGCTAGTTCTTTTATAAAATGTGCAGACATTTGACATGTGGCAATACAATCTTCATAGTCTCAATAATGATCTCTTTGTAAAATAATACTCTCATTGTAGTAGTTTTCTATACATCTATGTATATTTTATCGATGATTAGTTATCAGGCAATATAAATTGGATAATTTGAAAAGATTGCTGTAACCGAACCGCACATTGCACAACCTTACATTCTTGCACATTCATATTATAAAAAAATTTTATTCAGACTTTATGCCCTTTTAAATCATTCTGGGCCATCGTCTAACGAAACAATTGGCCGTCATAGATGCGTAATTCAAATACTCGCGCATTTTGGCCGCTGCCATTTGATGAGTGTTTTTTTAAAAATTTGCGATAATACTGTTTTACACTTAATTGTACTAAGAGAAGAGAGTACATCTCTCTAACTGTTCTAAACAAACGGTCTAGGCCTTAGCTTGAAGCATAAAATATTTTTCTGTTACCGTTTTTGCTACATTTCACGAAGTTGTCTCGCCCAACCGCCCAACAACTACGTCTTGGTACCAATAATTAAAAATAATAAATATACAACTAAAGTCAAAAGTAAAATAAGTTACCATTACACATTTGAAACTAATTTACCCGATTGCTACATGCATTCTATTGTTACCATTCATTTTAACTATGATACACCTACTTAATCTGCAAACATGTATTTTATAACATAATTTTCAGTAAAAAGATGTATGCAATCAAAAAATGAAATGTTTACGAAAAAGACGTAAAATAAAGATACGATAATGAACTGATGGCTAAATATATGGAAAACGAGCAAAATTGGATTGATTATATGCTAATAATCACATACATTCCCGTGAACAATGATAAGAACTGCACATAAAACATTAGAGCGTGTTATTCACTACGTTTTTATTTTTAAAGTTATATTAATCAAATTATTGTTCAATAATTTATAATAAAAAATTATTAAAATTTAAGTCTCATTTTTTATTTAACGTGCTACGGCCGTAAACCAATTAAAGAACATACAACACAAAATTGCACATCAAAACATTTGCAGCAATAGTATATACATACCTTATAGTGTAGTTTTAGTCCGAACGTGTGATGATCTACAAATATGATTTACATCAATGCAGTCAGCTATTCAAATTAAACATTCTAATGCGGGTTTAACTTCACTTGTTTACTTTTTTATGTCACTTATCATTTATCATGAATAAACTATTTTCAACGTACCAAAACAGGATTATTTCTTATTAAGCAGAATATTGAGGAACTGTTAATATAAGTGTATTCAAATACAAAGGACTTTCAGTTTGAATTCCTTCGGGAACTAACATTTCAGTTTTGTCATCTTTTATAATACAAGTTGCTTCGTTCAAGTCGCTAACAACGTCTCCACCACCAGCAGAAATAAGGCGCTCAAAAGCCCTTACCCTATCTAATGGTTGGTTAAAGATGTAAAATTTCATGCCAACCATTGGTCGTCTGCTTTTATCTCTCATTTGTAGTTTCAGCCACCCAGTATATGCCCGAGCTATTTCGCGTTCCTTGCTATCTCTAAGGTTGTTTTCATCCCACAGAAACTCTTCCTCAATCTGCCATTTGGAGAAAGAACATTTTAAGTTAGCATAGTATGAATATTTTACAACCACACAACAGTTCACAGTAAAAAAAAAAAAAAAAAACTTGTACCAACATACCGGAATGAAGTTTCCTGCTTCTTTTGATTTATTGAGATAATCTGGTGTCAAAAGGAACTTGCCAGAGGCAATACAGCCCAGAATTTTCTCACTTCTTAATAACTTTCTGGTTATTACCGCGTCGCAATCAATATCAAAGTTTGGTGATTTGGATATGCTTCCTCCTAAACTTTCAATAATCTTGACCAAACTACTTTTCTCTTGTTGATCAAGTGATGAAACTCCAAAAACGGGGTTATCTGGAAGCACAACTGGAAAAGTAACCGACTTTTTTTTCCTAGGCTTTTTTCCCTCTGATATATTTATAGGTTGGTGGCCGAGCGGAGCACTGTCTTCTCTACGACTTTTACTACGACTTCTGTTTCTAGTCTGCCTCGTAACTCTTCCACCTCCAGTTTCTTCATTGACGACACTTGATGCCTTCTTCAGTCTACTTGAACGCTTCCTGGTTTCTAAAACGGGTACTGGCTCAGGTTCAACTATGTCTGGTTGACGTTCTATGGCAATTTTTGGTTTTGATGCGACTTTCTTTACTGTTGACGCTGATCTCTTCTCATTTTGATCCTCATCATTTTCGACCCATGATAAATGTGGACGCTCTATTTCTTCATGCACTTCTTCACAATGAACCAAGTTATCCCCCGAACGACGCTCTGTAAAAAAATTTTTTTATAATTATTAGCACTTCGAGCTCGAGTCAGCAGCACTGTTTACAAACATCAATGAATCAACTGACTCACTGATGGGAGATGTACCGTTGGCATCAGACGTTGAATTTATCTGATTCTCAGCGGCTATTAAATTAGTAAGAAATTGCATGCGATTCGGTTTCCTAGAGGTTGACGGCTTCTCATTATCATGTCTATTACTTTCCGTTTGTTTTGGAACGATATTTTCATTTGGAGAGGTAGATTTTTTAGGGGCCATTTCTTCCATGTCAATGTCTTCATCAGACGACTGGCGTGCTCGTTTACTTGATTTCGGTTCCTCTTCTTCTGGAGATCCATCGGACGGGCGTTTAGTTCCAAGCTTCTTTATGCCTTCGATTATGCCAGAGGCCGCCAGACCATCTTCAGGCTCATTTTGATTGAAGGGAGCATTTGTATGACCTTGCTAAATTTGGAGAAATTAAAGGCAACACAATAGTTGATAACAAGAACAAGATTACAACTACGCATATGAATTATCTAACTGTATCTATACGACATAAAAATTACACGCAATGATACATATATCACGTTACTTCTCCTCACCGATAAACGATTCAAAGTACGTCGTCGTAAATCCTCCTTTGGTGTAGAAGTGATACGTGGTGATGCAATTGGGGAACCTTGTTGTTTACCATTCACTTCCAGCATTGCGTTTAGCCTCCTGATGACTTCAGTTAAAGGAGTAGATGGAGGTGTTTTGACTGGATGCTTTTGATTCTTTGGGGTTCGGTTCAAGGCAATTTCAAATTGCTCCTTGAGTGATCTAGACTCATGACGCGGTAAACCTAAAAGTAAAGGAGAATCCGGATTTGGATCGAGCAATCTCCGTTCTTCAAATGATGTAAATGGTGATGCCTCATTCCAATCCAATCCCTGTTCTTTCATATCTTCTAACTTTTGATTCCAACTGTCATCCGAATAAGGAAACATTGCTTTAAACTCGGCCATCTTTTCATCAATTTCCTCTTGTGAGGGAAATGGACTGCCCTGAACATTAACGTTTGCTGGTTGCTCTGCCGGTTTACTTGAAGTTGATGGAGTTACAACAGCAGCAGAAGCTTTTTTTGGAACGGATGGTTCTCGAAACTCTTCGTTTGACGGTCTTGGCTTCGCAGATTTAGACGTGGACGGTTGTGGTTCTAAAGGTGGTGTCCTTGGCTTTTCATTTGGATTCGCCCTGTCAGCGCTGGCATCCCTTTTGTTTTTACTAAACAAAGTATTGGGAACCCCTTTTTGGGTTGACGGTGGATAAATGCTCCTAACACTCACATTGTTTTGATTGGCATTTGCAGAAATTGTTTTGCGTCTCTGCGGGGTCGGCATGAAGATTGTTCGCTCATCGGTAGTGTTACATAGAGTTGGATCATATCTATCCTCGCTAAGCCGTCTTCGTTCCTTAAAGGAATCCACAGCCCAGTCAGCCACGACTACAGGGACATTCCACCTTTTTGCCGCTTTAGCTTTTTCAGTATCCATATTTTTACAAATCAAATGGGTTGATCTTGAATTCTTCCCATCAGTTGAGTCCTTTCTCGCGAAAACGTCTTGAAACCTAAATACAAAACAAATCTCCACCTGAGTCCGAATGAGTTTGGCGGAGAAGCTACCTAATAATGGGAATGAATTACTACACTTACCTGCCACCCATTTCCCTTATAACATCTATTATGTACGATCGTTCGTTACTCTGATATTGACTGACAGCTACTACAACCCCAACAAATAATTCATTCATTTTCTTAAAAGCCCGAAGGGGGGTATGATAATATACACCTTCCACGTCCAAAGTATTGAACTCCAAGCATTCAAACTAGTGTGAGAAAATCAGAAAAGAAACGTTTCAATTATTGTTTTTGCATATTTAAACACTAAAAGTTAATGGTCTATTCACCGTCTCTTTGAGCATAAATAAACTTACCAACCAAAATTTGGTGTACGACTGGCCTGCTCTATCCTTATCAGCAGAATTGCAAACAGATGGAAAAATTGTAACATCAGCATCGTTGCTAACTAGTTCACCATCATTCTCAGTAATAATGTCTTCTACATATTTTCTTTCTTCCTTGTCAGGTATTGCAACCTTAAATGTACGGCCGAAAAACAAACCTGAAGACTCGGCTTCATCCGGATTCTGATTTTCAGACGTTGTATTTTCTTCTTGCGTAGGATCGGAATCTGTTTCCTCGCCATCAGTTGTTCCAGTTCTAGTACTTGTATTTGACTCTGCCGATGTGTTACTAGTAACCGTTACTGATTTTGACCTCGTGGTGGTTTCTGTAGCTGTCATTTTAGGGTTTGACCTTGATGTCTGTTTTGTAACATTTGTCGTAGCCGGTGAATCTTGTGGCTCCTGTGGATGATTTTCCAATGCTGTAACGGAGACTCGGCCCACATGTGATGAAGTGTTGAAATTAGGGTGTTCATTGATAGTCTCTGGACAAAGTGCACTGACCTGTTCAAACTTGAACATTTCTTCATCCGCAGGACTACCATTCTTTGCTGATTGGATGATCCAGTCGGCAGTTATAATGTAGGGCCTATTATCATTTTAAAATAATAGTGGCCAATTATCTTGTGTTGGACAGTTGTTGCGAAACGCAATCCCATTATTATTATAAATTAAAGTTTCCATTGACTAAAAATCCTACCTTGAATCTAAATTATTTATTTTCTCCTGAATAGCTTTGGGTATCCTTTGCCCCTTTACAATTACGTGTGTCACGCCTTCACGAAGCTCATTAAGTCGGGTTGCTCCTGACTTGTTTAACTCACGTTTCAGCTCATCACATTTCTCGTGTTCCACCAGATATACCTTGTTAACACAAAAAATTACTGTAATTTTTCCCTCTAATGATGGTCTCACTTTCTACAATTGATAACAGTTTGTAAAGAGTGGAAAAGACATACCATACACCCTTCTAAATATGTTCCGGTGGCGGCAATGGCTCTTAATTGTACCATAGTTTCATCTTGTATTTCTGTCACGCCAGTGAAATTTGCTTTTGTAGCCTCTACAACCATTCTGTTCTCGTCAAAGATATCACTACATCTGGTCATACTCCCTTTAATACAATATTGTAAAATTGAAGACCATAAAATAAAAAGCTAATTAATTATAAATGTTCACAATTTTTCTCAATTGGACTAACATTCGGCCATAATGGAATGTGCCGGTGTCGATGTAATCAATGGTCCTTTGGCAGGAGGTGCACTGAACTCTTGACCATTTGGAGTAACTTTGTAATCAGCAGGAGGAAGCAAATGTTTTTTATCAATGGAATTTTCTACCCATGCTGGCGTTACACATGTAACACCCCATTTTTGTGCAAATTTGAACTTATCACCGCTAGCATTTGGTACTACCAAAATATCCGTTTCTTTTTTCACCAGTTCGGAAGAGCATTTGCCGCCTAATTGAGAGACCAAAGATTTAATTACAATACACTCTTATTCTGATGTGATAATATGCTGTGCTATTATAATAATAATTCATCAATACATATCATAAATGCTGAGATCCTTGCCTTGTTGTTCTATCCCACTTTTCAGTGTGTTTTTCTTCACAGCAGTTATTTGAGACAGGCATATATTTACTTTATAAAATACTGGGCATGCAAACTTAACATAACGACGATCCTTAGCGTCCACAGGACAATCTTGGTTATCAATCCAAACCTGTCTTACCCATTCTTCGATCATAACTGGTATCTGCTGCTTGTTAGCCTCAATGCATTTCGGTGTAAAGGCGCTTGCCGTCACGACATGTGTAACAGCTTTCGTGAGAGACGACGTGAGAGTTCCATTCATCCACCTAACTAATTTTTCCAGCTCCTCCTTAAACATTTGAAGTATACTCAATGTTAAGCGAAAACCTAAATTCCTGACAATGTAAAATCAGCGCTATTATTGATTAAAGCGTAAGCTGTGCTCTATAGAAGTTCTCTACCTTGGTTCCCTTATCCTTAAATCCCGACAAACAGACGACCATATTTCTCATCGCCAATGTATAAATTGGACATTCCTTTGTTTCAAATGTAGACTCCTGAGGATCTGTAAAAACTTGACGTAAAACTGCCGGACCTAAAATCCTACGCAATAAAGACAGTCGATGATGAATCGATTAAAAGTGCATTCTAAGGGAATCAGTTGTGTTGAATCAAAACTTTTGATTGAAGTACGGTCAAGAGTAGTTTCAAAATTGCTCTTACTCCACGCGATAACTACTTGAAAGTTTGCCCATGCAATAATGAAATCCAGAGGTACCAAATGGGTCAAAAATAAAAACATTTCCATCTTCCTGCAACTCTTGCTCCTTGCAGGCTTCATCCTCAATCCACATAACGTTAAGAGAATGAGCTTCTGCTGCCTGTAATGTACAGTAAAATAACAACATCAACGCGACAAAACTAAAACAAGTTGCAAGTAGATTGCATACTTTATTGCAGTCACGACTATCACTCTTCGTGGCGTTTGTATATATTTACATACTCGCTGTTGGCACCACCCCTCATTTACCAGATTTGTCAATTCACCATTATTTCTGAATTTCTAAAAGTCAACCCAACAACCAGCAATATCATCATCAACATACCAGAAACATTTCTCCAAGATTTTGATTCGCGCATTCCTCCGAGGTTTTTCCAGGTGGAATAACAAAGTATATGTAAGGTTTTCGCTCGTCTAATTGCTGGGATAGTTGAGAAAACTGAGAAAAAATAGGATGCCTGGATATCACCGAGCTGGAAAGGGATGAAGCTCTCTTTATTTTAGAAGACATCCCAGAAAATTGAACATTAAGAGAACAAAATGTCGATAGTAGTGCCTCTGTCCCTCAATAAAAGATACGATATGGTCAAAATTTTATTGTTTCAAAAAAATAACACTTGCTAGGCCAGGCCAAGCCACTTGATTTACAATTCTCTTTTCAAAAACAATTTTTTAATATTTTCTAGCAATACTTTTATTTACAATCATAATTTTATGTCTCATTATTTATGAGGAAATGTTTAGGTTTCCCTCGAACACCAAAAAGTATATAAACAGCATAGTGAAACAGAGTGACAGACTTGACAGAGTTTATGAATAGAATAAAAAATTATCTAGTCTTGACTCGCGGGCTACAAACGGTCAAAACAGCAGCGGCTTACAAGCTCACTGACATCATTGATATGTGCCTTTGACTTTGCTCATGCACGACGAAAGAACGGAAGCAATGCATGCATACAAATTGCAAAAGATGCTATCCTTTGTTGCCTATCCTGCCTGACAGCATTCACAGCAGAGAGGGGGTAACTTTTATCGGAACTTGTGAAATTCATAAAATGAAATTAATGAATCTTTTGAAATGTCGGTGGTGGAAAGGGATGTGATGTAAGTGATTCAAAGTAAATGTCAAGACTTAATTAGGATTTTATTTGGGACCATATATAACCATTGAGGTGAAAAGTGAAGGTACAGCGCTGCGTTATCGGGTACGTGTATCCTTCCCGATTTCCATGTGCAACTACTGATCTTTGTCAAAGAGTTGAAGAAACCTCCACATGCACTGTGTTTTATAGACCCTGGAAATAGGATGTTATTCAAAAAATATCCATTTCCAAACCGTGCTGTAATTGCATACTTTTTT
>JAHZMZ010003382.1:0-20330 GCA_027743805.1 Lepidocyrtoides sp. E14 | reverse complement strand
CCCCACATAAAAAGGTGCGGATACTATGACGCGACTGGTGCTAGAGTCCTTTCTTTTTCATCCGCTTTCCCTCTTCACCTTGCTATTTGGCTTCCTTCTTACAGCTGTCCAACATTTTCATGTGTGACTTGCCTCCTCATCATATCTAACAGTTGCGTATGTATTATACTTTTTTTCTTGTCTTCATCATTCTCATTGCCACCTTGCTTCCTTAGTTGCCTTTCTTGTTTTTGCAATTTTGCTTTTCTTCCCAGCCCATTTCATCAAGCTTTTTTTTCAGTACGTATCTCCATCATATTATTCTACTACACTACTACCTTTACAGGTTACTCGTCATCATAATATTGGTTTTGAAGAAAAAAAATATGCTTGCTCACGCAGTTTCTCATTTTCTTGCTCATCGTCACGATCATTCTCATCATCGCCCTGCCTGCCATAATATGTTTTGTTGGCGTACACCATAAACGCCAAAAATAAAAAACCCAAAGGAATTGGATGAGAAACGTGTCATTCTTATAAAAAAAACTAACCACTTTTCCTCAAACTAAACCTGCGAGAGATTAGTTTTGAGGAAAAAAAAGAAAAATGTAATTTTTACTAGATTTTAGTAAAGTGGATGGTTTAACGGTGATAAGGCAACAGCAACAAAAAGCTTATAAAAATAATTTCTGTGTGTAAACAAATACTTAGAAATACACACGCAAGCATCCTGACTATTCCTGACACAATTTTTTTTGGTCACACATGCACCTTGTAGGAAAGCTCTCTGCTGACAGTGAGCGTGTTTGTGACATCATTATCATCTTTTTATATTACTTTCTGGTATTAGTTTTCCCTTTCCACAGAATACTTAAGTAAAGAGCGTTTTACGTGAAATGGTTTTTTAAGGTGAGCACCATGAGTTTGTCGGTTGGATCTCTTCTACCATATCTGTCTACTTCCTGTCTCAACTCCCTGTTTCTAGATTGAGACGTGGATAATATGTGTTGATGCTGATATGATGAGGTCCGTGACATGTTTTGCGGATCCCAGTTCTCACTTACTCTATCATATTATTCAACACTGTCAGCAACTCAAATGGATTTTGTGAGTGTCTGGGAGTTTGAAACAGAAGCGGATGTGATTTTGCTTCGTGGGGAGATTTGAGATGAAAGTTGGAAGTTGTGTGCATTCGTAAGCAAATAGTCGGTGGTGGTGGAAATAATAACTGTTAATAATGTTGTTGTTGTTATTGTCGCAGGGGAAAACAAAAAATGTTGTTGTTACTTTGTATGTGCGTTGGCAGGAGAAATGGCAGGATGATGGTAGAGCACAGGAAAGAATAAATGGAACATGAAAAGTGATGATGGAGTTGAAATAATATTGATGATGACTATCAGCAAGAATAAGGAATAAACGAAAAATGTTGATGATGTTGTTGGAGGGAAGAAGAGAAGACAAGAGGAATCCTCACGGTGAAAGTGAAGTGCAAAGTGAGTGAATAAGAGGGTCATGTTGTTGATGATGATAGCTATATGCGTTGGTGTAGCTTTGCCGAGTAGTAAGATACCATAAGGCGACAATGCTGGAAAAAGAGGATGAAGAATGGCCAAGATGATTGAAGTGGGCTCGGCGAACACTTACTTGTCAGTGAGTATAAACACAAGAAGCATTATTATTGTTGCTGTTGTAGAAGTTTTGGTAGTGGAACAAGATACATTTTGTAGCAAGTCTTTTATTGAATCAATCAAGTTGTTTTGGAGGGTGAAAGTGAAGCATGTACTCCACACAATATGTCATGTAGATCAAGTCAGGAAAAGCAGAATTGCAATGGTAGCTTGTTTTGAATGATACTTTTGTAGATTCGTAATGTTGGATGGAACCCAAATTATTATTTACTGTTGTACATCTTTCAAAAACAGCTACATATTATGCTGAGACACGTAAAATGCAAAATATAGCGGAGGCGGAGGAGGAATGAGCAAAGAAAATTGGTTATCTTTTTGACCCGCAGGCATTTGCAGTGAAGACCCTGCTACTCTGGAATAAAGACATTAGTGAGTGTGGGTGTATACTATTTAATAGCATTAAGTAACATAAGAGACGCACCAGTCCATTGGTTTGGAAATGCTTTAGCTTGATTCTCTCTTAAATTTGGCAAAGACTGTTTGCCGACCATAAAGTCGTTCCAATATGTATGAATTCATAAAAATGATAATTATGTATGCTAAACTAAATTATTTCAATTATGCTTAGTTAAAACAATTATATTTACCGTGGCTAAAAGCTTTTCCAGTCAAACTGATTCATTGAAACAACATGTCAGTACACTCATTCAGCTACGGTAAGTTAGTTAAATTATCTTTCCAAATACCTCGAAAACTTGGGAATGAGTCATCATTTTATTCCCAGCGTGCATGGGGCTGTGGTACACTGAGTTACGGGGATAATTATGAGGCAATAAAGAGGCAAAATAACACAACCTTTCATTTGTACAATGGACTTGACTGTATTTTCAATTGGTTATATTTCGTAACATCTAAATGTGTATACCATTTTATCGCTCACATGGTGTTGTTTTACTCAAAAGCAAAGTTATTAAACTTTGTTGACTCTACACTCACTTAATTAGCTCTGCTGCTTGCATTTGTGTACTTCAATCATATTTACATACCCACTATATATTTGCATATTATGCTGTTGTGCTTGAGGTACCCCAAGTCTCAAGCTCCATAATTATTTTTGCTTGCGATAAAATCAATTGATGGACCACCCCTCCACGCCAAAACTCATTTATTCAATCACTTCCTCCACGGCAGTTAATAATAACAGCTCTACAAGCAGCAACAGCAGCTTGACGACGCAATAATCTATTTAGCTCAGTTTTGTTTCTTTTGCACTGGTGAAAGCGGTTCTCCATAAATTTATTTTTTGGACGGGCGGACACCAAGTTGAAACTACTACCACCAGCACTACTATTTTCCAGTGTCGGTGATTCACCACGGATACTATTCTTTATCCGCTGTTAACACAATAAGTAGCAGTAACAATATTCTTTTTTTCTCCGTTTTCCGACATTTTTTTCTTCTCTTTCTCCCTCTCTCTCTCTCTCTCAAGCCATCCAAGAAGAATGATAAACTACCCTGTATGCCGACAGAAAACAAAGCCTGACTTGTTTTGATCCGCGTTGTTTAATAATTCGAAAAGATGCACGCCAACACCAACCTACACCACCGTACGCTACCTTCCTAATATAAAATAGAGCGCTGCTAGCTTCCTCCCTTTCATCTTGAAACTTTTTTTAATGCGTTGCAATACCGTTGCTCCTTGGTGCCCCCACCCCATAAATTATATTATTGCATCAGTAGCAGCATCATGTATTGTTCATCTTGTGAAAGCTTCATTTCTCGCTCTCTCTCTCTCTCTCTCTCACTCCCTTCCACAGTTCAGCTCAGTTACACTCACATAGAGAACTAGGAAGCTGATATACATCGCCACACCACCAGTTGCAGTGTAGTTTCCTTCATAAATACCAAACTGACTGGATACCTCTCCATCCTTCAGAAAACAAAAGCAAGGGATAAAGACAGCGGTGGATATTGTTGAAAATGAAGAAAACTGCACTGGAAGCAGAAAAGAGCAGCAGCAGCAGCAGCAAAATTTAGGCAAAGCGAAAAAAAGAAAAGTGATGTGTAAAGGCAACATTGCCATAATAGGTTTCGTAGCGAGTGCAGCACTACTACCGTTAAATATCTCATTTCTTACAAGTCTCAAACAACTAAAAATCTTTATAACGCAACGTACATAAATAAATATATGCTGCTACTACTACTACTACTACTACCACCACCACCCACGACCATATGCACTCTTCTTGCTACTCAACCTCCAAAAATATTGCAGATATACAGAAAAAAAACATTCACTCCTTTTCCACAGCATATAGCAGTGCAGCATAAGGAGCAGAATGTGATGCTAACGTCCTTCCAGACCTGCTGCTGTGTGTGCGTGTAATGAATTTATTAAAAGATTCATTCAGCAAGACATAAACTTTATGACGATGACGACGATATGAAATGGGAAAAGAGTAAGACGAGCAGGGAAAACACCACCAGGCAAAGTAGAATAGGGGAAAGAAAAGGAAAACAATTCCATTTTTATTATTATTTTTTATATATTTTTCGTTCGTAATATGCAGTTTTTTTATTACAGCAACATAAGAGAGAATATTACGGAAGTATTTCTCCTTCTATAACAACAATAACATGCTGCATCTTTTGTCTTTAATAAGTAAAAACATCTCATTCTTCTCCTCTTCTCTTCAAAGCAAGAAAGAGAGATGAAGAGAGAGAGAGAGAGCGAAAGATATTGCGTACGTGTCGTTTATCCGTGTTGTCTACGCACTACGTATGAAAGCCACATCATGTATGTAGCATGTACAACTAACAGTAGCACTAATACGACCAGAAAAATTCCATAGAAGAAGAGAAGTAATAGTGATAGTGCTTGTGAAAGCAGTATGAGCAAAAGATTGAGACATGCTAAAACAAGAGGGAAGTAAGAGGGGGACTAGAAAAGCAACTGGAAATACCTGTAGAAAGTCATATTATTACATGTGTAGAGAAAAAAAGGAGAGCTTTGCTACTACTCCTTGCTTGAAGCACCTTATTTCTTCTTCCTTTCTTGGCAAACCAAAGGAGCCTCGAGGAATTCTAAAGAGATGCGTTTGTTGTGTAAAACAACAGAATAGGTGGACGATGATGACGGTGAACAAGAATATTTGCAATTGCTTTTCTCCTTTTAAAATTCCTTTTTCTTTTAAACGTACCTTTGCCTCTTCTACTTTGTTCAAAAGTATATTGCGTCAGTGAGCTGAACATACATACGTGCAATAAACGAGTTTGATGATCAAAGCAGTGCAGTTACTCACGTCAGTTATAAGAGCTGGGCTGATGCTCAGTTGTAAGGTATTATTGCTCTGCCAAGTTTTGATGTAAAAATTTAAAATTCTTAACATCTGGCTAATGGATACTCCATTTATTAAGCTCATTCGTTGCTTGTTTTTTAGATGGTGCAATCATGCTAACATCAAAAGTCATTCAAAATTTTTTGAACCTTCACATACATTTTTTTTATTATTTCTCTTGTAAATCTATACATGTTTGAGACTGATAGATAAACAAATGAATTAACGAAAGGAGGAATGACAGTTTATGCTAAACTTGATTATGCTTGGGTATGCTTTTAGTTAACAAAATGTAAATTAAGGTTGTGCATAATACTGCATGGCAGTCTCGATTTATTTAAGTGCCTCTCGGTTATTCAATTCAATAAAATTATAAAAGCAAACGATCCAGATAGTAATCCATCTCAATGAAAATTATCAGCGTAAACGGCAGAGAGTATGTAGAGCAGTATACTGGAACACAATGCAACGTGTAAATTAATAAGTAAGCAAGTACTTTTCCAAAAGTATCAACAGATAAAGCAGACAATTTCTCAAACAATATTAATTACACCCTACACATATTTACATTGAATAAAGAAAAATTATGACGGATCACCGCAGTGAGAAAAAAAAGAAGGAAACTTGGAGCCTGAACTTGAACAAGTAGCAATATTAGGAAATTCACATGACACCAAAATTAAGTAAGGTTGATATTCGATCAAATTTCAAGATTGATGTTCTTTCCGAAGCAAGTAATGCAGCAATTTTTTGCCTTTGTCTACTTGAGAGAAATGTTAAGAAAAGAAGATCCCATATGTAGCTAATAGGGCTTACACTATGTGTGTGTGTGTGTGTATGTCTAGAGTCACACTCTGGATAAATATTATGCTCGTCTAAGAATATAAACTCTAGAAAAAGTAGAGTGGGTTAGTATAGAAAATGAGAAGAGAAAACAAGCAAAGCAACAAGAAAACTTGGGTTGGCTTTACTTAAAGCAAGTACAAAAACATACGACAAAAATTTAAAGACAACACTCGTCACTCTGAAAATCATATTAAGTTTCTGTCCTCTGGAATTATCTTGTTACGAAACGTGCATCATCATCATCATCAGCAACATCTTCGTCATCATCTTCTAACAAGTCAACGAACGGACAACGAGTCTAGAAAAGAATCTCTTAAAAGGAAGAAGGAAAAAGCTAAATGAAAACATGGTAAAGCTGTTTCTTTGGTAATTGCCATGAACTTGCAGAATCCTATGCAAGAGAAATAGAAAAAAGTGCACACTATCAAGAAAGGCGACGACTTTAGTCTCAGTGAGACCAATGGAGTCGACGATGCTCTTACCTACTTTTTCCTACTTCTGCTGCAGTGGCACTTATACTCATCATGTCATTCTTGGTGTCTTCATGTTGATGGATCCTTTTCACTAAAATCTTTTTTTTTTCTATACAGGGGAAAAGTGACATAAAAGAAATAGAGAGAAAGAAGCAAAACGAAAGCTTTTATTCATTTTAATACCAGTAGTGGTTTTTTCTTAAGTCTCGTTTTTCATAAAATACCATATAGCTAACAACTTGTAACTAACTGGCACAAAAAGGCTCTTACAGTAGGTTTTCGAGGTAATTACATTTTGTATGATGAATGTCTTGTAAAATGTTTAAAATTAATGTGCATTCACCAAATCTTTTGGACGATTTATTTAAAAACAGGTTGTATTTTAGTAGCCTGTCAATTTAACTACATTGTATCAAGTTTGTCATTTTTCAGCGCTTATATAATTTTTTTTCTAATCGGTGGGGAAATAATTTGAAATTTAGTAGTGGAAAGCGGCTTTTACTTTAAGTTATTTTTTGTCTTTATTTGTCTTTTTTGAAAGAAAGCGGATCTAAATACTTTTATAGACAGACATTTGTACAACCAACGTTTGTATTTTTATTTTGTGTAAACGTAACGTAAATTCAACGTACCCTTTCTTCTGTTTATTTTTGCTACCACCAACGCATTCTCTGTCACCCTTCATTTTCACCCACTCTTCGTTTTCAAGTATAAAGACTTGAACATTTTCTCACGCGAATTTTAAGCTTGTTTCCCGATTCTCCTTTCTTTCTTTTCATCCATCCATTCATCTTTTCTGCCTCTATTCGTCAAGCTTGTTATTTTTTTCCCTAACTACACCCACTACACTACACAAGTTGGTTACCGTGTTACATGGTTTTCCGATTTTGAAAAAAAAATCGAAAGGAAAGCAACAGAGTGAAAGTAAGAAAAATGAAGTTTTCTTGAAAATTGCTCTCCTTTACTCTCTCTCTCTCTCTCTTACTCTGGTCAACAAATAAGGGAAAGAAGGAGTCAACAGCTGCTGTTTTGTGTACACGCTATAAAAAAACCTAAACACATATACACAACTTGCCTGCAACTCACTCACTAAAAGGGAATTTAAGTAGTTTACATTTTGTTTATTCTTTCAAAAAAGAAGGCACAGAGAGCTAGTTGGCTTTGTACGACGACATTACCTTCTTGTTTTCACTAACTATAACTACATTTTGTATGCAGAATTTATGTACATTTAGTTAGAATACCTACTTTCCCTTCTGTTTGGCTTGGTTACCGACACAAAAAGAAGTATGATGACAAAGCGGGTCCATTTTCCTAAAACAAATGCCATCCATACATTTAATGCCTTTTGCAAGCAAGTCTGTTTGCAAGAGCTTTAAAAATGTTTGCTTTCGGTTTTCTTTCTAGCTACTTTTATACATCGCCCTATATCACACCTTCACCCAAGGTTTATTACTTCTGTATTTCTTGCTCTACTCTTCACTTGCGTCTCAGGTACAAAACCATACATTCTTTGAACGTGGTGTGCAATAAACACCACAAGAAAAAAGATATATACTGACATGCATAAGTAAACTGTACTATTTTTCCTTTCATTGTCATTCGAACGAGAAAAAAAATGCAAAAAAGTATCTTTCAAAAAGCTCCTACTTTTTTCCCACCTTTTTAAAATATACAACAATGCCAAGAATATGGTACGTATATTCATGTATATAAATGCGTACCTATTAAACTTGGTACAGGGCTAAGAGGTACTTGTCTTACTTTATTTTATTTTTACCTGATAAAACAATATGGTAGATTAGGGACAACTCATTTATACCAATTTTTTCCATTTCCCTGTGTCTCTTCAGTTTTTTTTTCCTCCGAAAGGAGAATGACATCAAAAACTAAAACGCGACAACACTTTTCCAGCGAAAGATAACAGTTGCTTTCGCTAAAATACGTTGTTTGGTAGTCGCACTTACAGACATAAATACCTGGTTTTCTGACAAAGTGTACTGATGGAAGTGGTACCATTACCAGTCTAGAGTAAGTGTGAAGGTGGTAGACTTGGTTGTTCGTTACTTCATTCACAGACCCACACACACACACACTCTCTCTCATGTTGTCTTTTTTGGTATGGTCTCAAAGATGAGACAATTTTAAACGTAACTCACTGAAAATGTGGCACTTTATGTGCGGCGTCCTCTTTATTTAGATACATCACAAGTTCCTTCTCTCTCACACTCTCTTCCTCTTCTCTTTTCACACAACATTATCTACAGAGCATGCAACATGCCGAGCCTGGAAAATTGTCTTTTTGTCAAGAGCAGTACAAACAGCATCATCATCATCATCTTCTTCTTCTTGACTGTCGCGCTGTCCTCTCACTCTCTCTATTATTCAGTCCTTTCAAATCTATAGAACTTATTTGCTCAAGTTTTCCCTTTGCCCCTGTGAACATTCCTGACAAAGTTTCAAATAAAACAAAACAAGAAATACCTATAGTGAGTACAGAAGGTGCCATTTCGTATGTTTCATCAAATGAACAAGCTTTTTCCCTTTGCCGTTCATCTCTCTAGATAAAAAACAAAAAGTACTAGAGCGAGAGTGAGTGTGTGTGTGTGTGTGTGTGAAAAACACAACTATCAGTCCACATCATAGCCATCATTCTTTCTTTTTTTTGCTTCTTCCTGAAAGGAAAACAACTATTTCTCTCCTTTTCTTACTCACTTGCTCTCTACTGTCTCTGTTGGCCACGACCTCGTTTTTTTTCTAGTTAGCACATATTTCATGGTTTATTAGATGGAATGGCTGTTTTGTGTCCCTTTCTTGTTAAAGGCCATACATTTTTCTGTTAAGTGGGAAATGTGGAAGTGTAAGGTGCTCGGGGCTAGGTGCAGAGGGCAAGTACTTACAAATGAAATTACCTTCATGGAAGAAGTCTTACCACGGTATTATATTATTATCCATCTGAACTGCTACCTGTAAATTCTTGTCGCAGAAAACAGGAGAGAAACGCAACGGTGAAAGGGCGAGAGAAAGAGAGACAGACTGTATGTGTGTANCTGAACTGCTACCTGTAAATTCTTGTCGCAGAAAACAGGAGAGAAACGCAACGGTGAAAGGGCGAGAGAAAGAGAGACAGACTGTATGTGTGTATGTATTTGTGGGGAACTTTATCGAGTAGTTTTTTTATGAGCAGAGGATTGCGATCATTATTGAGACTCTACTCCCAAGCATCTTTTCTTTACATAGTTAGCATAGCTAGAACGGAATGACTCTTGCTTGCCCATCCATTTTCATGTCTAATTGACTTACTATTGGAGAACTGTCCTGTTGTGGTACGCCGTTTGTCCCAATTCAAACTGTGGAAATACGGGAGGGTGAGAGAGCGAGCAAGCTGGATAAAAAAAAGATGAACAATGTAAGTAAGTTCTAGGAATCCCTTTCACCTTATTCACCATCATCATCAACGGAATCATTGGAATTCAATACAACAAATCTTTGAAGATTTTTTCCTTAGATTTGGATTGGATTTTTGAATTCTTTTTACTTTTATTGCACCTCCGAACCCCGCACAACTGTACAATTTTAGTTAAAAACTTTTTATGGGGAGATGACCAGTGCACAAAAAAGGGAAAACATTTTTTTATCACATATGTACGCACAGCAGAATGATGCCATAAGAAATAATGAAAATGGAAGCTGGCATTCTCCTTCATGATTTTTTACCATTTCATTATTGTATTTTTTTCTTCAAGCTCAACTCAAGCTTGTTGAATACACGGTTGAGCAAGTTACTTCCTGTTCCTTTATTTTATATCTTTGCAAACAAGACAGAGAATGGAATCATCACCAAATACTCCGCCATATATTGCTGTTGGGAGAATAAAAAAAAGTTCAAAGTCTAACCAAAAAAGCAAACTTTTTTCTCCTATTTTTTTGTCTATACAAAAAAGTAGTAGTTGTCAAGTAAAAAAAAAGCGGAAGTGACAGAGGAGGATGCGGACTTACTCTGAAACTCTTTTTCCCCTTCACCACCACCATTCCCTTCCGTCATCATCAGTATCACCACAAGTGTGAGATTTTTTTCCCCTGAAGAGTATCCACATACCTAAATACATAATATAAAGAAAAAAAGTATTATTCACACAGTCAGAGAGTTCTTTCAGCTCTCCCTTTCTTCTTGATAGCCAATCTCCTTTCTTTTATCTACTTTCTCCCTTGGCCTATCACGACAGCAACGACGACGACGAAGATGATGATGACCGTGTAATCTAAACATGTAGAAGTAGTAAAAACCAACAACAGAAGAAAAAAAAATCTCTCTTGCTGGTTGCGGTACTCGTGGAGTGATTTGTTCCCAGTGTGTTATTTACTTCGTTTTATTTTCCCTCGTTGCAAAGAACGTGATGTGATGGGTACTGGACTTTACCAGTGTTTTTTTTTTTCTTCAAACTTTTGCTCATTCTGAGCTGCTACATTCTATGCATTCTCTCTAAACATACAATATATTTTCTTGAATGTTTTTTTCTCTCTTCTTCTTTTTTATGAAACTTTGTCCTTGACTATTGACCAGTTGAGAATAAAGTTATATAGAAGTATAGGGACAGAAGGAAAATGAAAATGGCCAAACAGATGAATAGGAGGGCTAGCAATGTGTGCGGCGATGAAAAAATGGAAAATGCACGATTGTAAATACCCTAGGGATCAGAAAAAAATCTTTGAGACGTTTTACTTTTTACAAGGATGATGTGCTCTTCAATTGCATTCTGCTGCTGCATGACCAGAAAATAAAATCTCCAGTTATGATAAAAAAAAGAATATGCTCTTTTAAATCGGCAAAATATTGATGAGACATTTTGTTGATACAAAGTTAGAGTTTTCTTGCACAAATGCAAGTGTGTGTACGTAATACAAAATCGAGGTAGAATGCAAAGTCATCAAATTTCAAAATGGTAAAAGGATGTACAAGTTTTTGGTAAACAGATCGCAATGAAGTGATGCCACGTCGAGTCTCACTAGCAATTTATATCATATACCTATTCATCATATTCTGTGTGGTTTCTCAGAGTCCCCTTGTTCCTTTCTTTATCGTTTATTATGAGTTGCATTGTGGTCTTCTGGTGTAGTAGAAGTATACCAGCAGGGAAAAATGTCTTGTTGGCGGTGGAGGAATGAGGAAATTTAGAGAAAGCCGCCGACTATATAGCCAAGTCTAGTAAACTGCTATGTTCTACCACCGCCGTTGTTCTGTGGTGGTTCTGGTTGTGGTGGCAGCGGCAAAGCAACCGTTCGTTCTGTGAGTAAAAACAGCAGTATAAGATGATGAACAGGAAGAGTAAGAGACAAGAGAAGAGAACAGTAAACGGAGAGAGGCGGATGATGAAAACCCTGTTGAGCCATTCCTGACAGCTACACAATCTTGTTTGAACAGGACTAATCAAGTGAGGGAGAAGAACAAGTGGAAGTAGTAAAAGATGAAGGAGAAGAGTAGAAAATGCCTTAGCTTTCTTCTTCTATCAGCATCCTCATCATCATCATCGCCACCACCACTTTATATACCCACCTCCTCCACCTTTTGCTTTTACTGCTTGCTAGCTGCATTATAAGTAGGCGGGAAAGTAATAGCAATGGCAGTGGTGGTGGTGGTGCTAGTACGTGCTCTCCAAATATTGTTATGACGAAAAGAAGAAAAAAATTCTAGTGAAATTTTCATCAAAGCATATTATATGTATATACAGTGTTACTGCCAGCTCCCGAAAATCATCTGAAATAATGGATGTAGTAGAAGAATGGAAGGGGAGAATAATGTACATGTATTGTGTTCCTACATAATAATAAGACTAGTTTTTACAAGGACCCATGTATGTATATTATTACTGTACAGTTACCTAGCCATCCGCACAAATATTATTACTGAAAAATCATAATTTATAATAAAGCAGGATGAGTGTAGCATGTATTAAAAAAAAGTGAAAATATCGTCGAATTTTATATTGAATATTATAGTTTCTAAAGAAGAATCAGTTTTTTTTACTCTCCTTTATGCACCAAGGCATCTACTCAAGAGTAACACAAAAGCGAAAAGATGATGAAGAAAAAGATAAAAAAAAAAGTTGTGTGGGTGTACAACTGAGTAAGCAAAGAACGGCTTCATGAAATAAAGCAAAAAAAATCCTGAAAAGCGAATACATACACGCATCTTGGTTTTGGTTGTGCAACAAAGGGAATGAGATGAGAAAGATATGGCAGGATGGCTTTTAGTGCTGGCAAGAGAAGACAGACTACTTACCGTTTGCATGTACACATGCATGTAAGTAGGTATATACATATTGGTAGGTAGGTATGCTAAAAGGATGATGGAATAGATGCTTTTCGTTTTTTTATCCCCTTTTTTTTCCTTCTGCGTCTTTGTATTCATCCTTTTTGGCCTGGTGAGCTTACACTGCTTGCCTGAATGCGACAAGAAAAGTCAAAGGAAGGAAGCAAGTCAAGTGATGATATTTCTTTAAGGAAGGAAGCAGAAGAAATTTAAGCGATGATGATAATGATGAGAAGGATGATCATGTATTATTTGACGGAAAGCAGGAAGGAAGAAGCCGTTCACGCGTATTATTGGGAGCTATCATTTATTCCTTCGTGAAATGAAAATACTGATGATGATGATGATGATGGAAATCACAGAGAGACCCTGTGGTAGAGTACTGAATACACTAATGCTACTACTACTTGCAGTGCTACTATTTAAGAAGAAGTACAACAAGAAGAAAGAAAATCAAATCAGAGTATTACGCTGTGACGCTATGGCACTTCTCTTAAAGCAATGAAATTTCAACTCATTCGACGAGACACCATCCATCTTTCCTTATTCCGTGTCGCCTTTCTATTCATCTCATCATCATGCATGTCAGAGGAAGAAGAAGATGATGAAGGAGACGAGAAGACAAGGAGAATAAAGTGGAAAGAGTGACTTTATGAAGGAAGATGGTGCGGACGTGAGGAAACAAGCATGTTTTACTTTTATTGTGTATTTTGAATCTCTGACTACCGAATAGGAAAAAAAGATGAGGGCGCTAATTTCAAGGAAGAATGAATAAACGCCAATAAAAGATGCAGAGTTTGACAATAATGAGAAGAAACAGACGGAGACAAGCTTTACAATACTTTTCATTATTTATTGCCAGTCATGACGGTGACAGTATCTTTACAACAGACTTACATTACATGATGACTAGCAAATATTTCAAAGAAAAAGTAAATGAAGACAACCAACCCAAGTAAATACTAATCTTCCACAAAATTATATGAATACCTATAGTTGCTGGCTGGAGAAAGTGACTGAATTTCGTAGAACTTTTTGAACTACACTGCAAATGTGGAAAGTTTAGTTGTGTGGTGATGTTAAGCAGTATTTGAAGCCACCTACAACCTATACGTGTTAAATGCCCACAGCATGAACGTGTGCGTAGGGCACCACGACTAATTAGCCGATCGCTGTTTTCACGCCTTTCATCGATTTACAACAAAAATGAAAACGCACGTGCATGAATGTACATGCAAGACCACGAATATTATTTTCCTTTCTTTCTCCGCACATTTACTACCAGACATGCATGCCTGTACATTCATATCTCGTTTCTAGTTTTTTTCTTCTTCTTCTCTCTCTCTCTGACTGTCTGCAAATGATAGAAACATTGGTGATGAGAAAAGAGCGAAAAGCATTGGTTGTTATATTGCAGTAGTACAGAGCTTGAGTACAGCAAACACACTACAGCTTTTACTAATGTTGTTAGCAAGAAGCAAAAAGTAAAACCAGTGGTGGTCTCTCGTTTAATATTATTCTCTGTCAGAAGATATTTTATGTGAGGAGATGCGTATAGAAGGATGATGATGAGAAGAGAAAGAAGAATGGTACACATTACCCCTTTCACTCTCCTTGTAGTTCTGTTGTACATTCAACAAAAGGAGAATTAGTGGAAGCTATTCCTAGCATATTTTTTTATTTCATTTCATCTCTCTCGGTGTGTGTGTGTGTTTCTCTTTCTCTCTCTGTCTGTCTGTTTGTCTAGGTACGTATGAGTGTGTAATATTAGCCAAAAACGTTTTTGTTCTTGGTAAGTAGTGAGTGCAGAGACAGTGTATTATAATAGGTAATAATAATAGCCAGACATGCATGTATGTAGATAGTAGATTCACATAGTCTTTCTTTCAAGAGGCGGCGAATGACAATGGTGATGATGGTGACGACGACGACGCTGCGCTGATAACATGATGGCATACAATATGGAAAAGCAAAGTGTGTACATTTCATACTTGTTAGTTATGCCTGCAGGAAAGGAATTTGAGGACGGCAAGGATGATGATGATAGAAGATGATGTTACTACAAGATCATATTATGGTGGTGTCAGGCATACATACACTGAAAGGAGACGCTTCTCTGTGTTGCCATGGGTTATACTTGTATGGTTTGTTGTGGAAAGTGGAAATATAACTGGGAAAAATGAGCAGCAAGCAGCAGCACAGGGAAAAACATTTTTCTCGTTTCGGAAAAATTCTGCGAAACATACTTTCAAGCTAGGAGAAAATATGGATGGTGACGGGAACAGAATATAAATATAAATATATTTGTGGATATATAATATCTAGGTATCTATCTATCACAACAGGCTATGAGAGATAAACGAATTGGATGACGAATTGGCTAAGAAGAAGAGGAGAGTCAATGGTAATAGCTGCTCCGCTTGCTTGCTGCAGCTACTTCCATGGTGTGATGATGATGCTACCTTTTCTCCACTTTGTGTGCAAGCATGTAACTGATCAGGATGATGATAAGGTTTCATCTCATTGTGTCTATTAAAATTAATGCTTCCACCAGTTGGTACTGCTTAAACTATACGAAAAAGAGGAAAGGGAGACGACAATGAGCAATCTGGTAGGGAAGAAAAGGATAAAATTGAGGGTAGTGGAAGGAAAAGGGAGAACGACGACAACCGGTCCAATTATTGCCTGTATCATTATTAAACATGCTTTCTCTGTGTCTCACTTCTTCGTCGCTCTTCCATCGCCATTCTCTCTTGGCATGCCGTTTTCTTGTAACGTGAAACAAAAGCTTGATTCATTAGATTTTCTCATGACTTGCTGTCTTTTCGCTCTCTCTATCTTTTTCATTTTTTCGTTAATCTAGGCAGCGCCTACGCTTGAGGTTGCTACCATTTCCATGCTTTTATCTACCTCTTTGCTCAAGTTTTATCTGAATATATATGATAGGTACGTACATAAGTATGTTAGTTGATGATGATATTATCATGGCATACTCCAAATTCCTTTTATTCTGGAAAAATGAAAAATATAAGCCTTTTAGTTTGAACTTTTTTAAAAATTCAACCGTATATATGTTTAAATATTGTATTATATAAGCACTATGTACAGAGAATATATTATTGTAGAATGTGCACATGTTTTAGGTTAGAAAGGGAATGCATCTCATGAAAAATTGTCACTGTAAAGTAATAAATTGAATTATGCAAGAAAAAGTTGAAAACTAGAATAAAAAGTATTTTAATTTGCCATCATTGCGTATTCAAATTCAGCACTTTGAATTCTACTTTGGCGAAATCCAATGTTAACAAGTGCAACGTTGGAGCCAAAGTGTGATTCACTAGTCCTTGCATTAGAGTCGTGCAAGCGATGCATCACGATATTCGCAATGGCAAATAGGAAAATAGTTCTAAATTGTAATACAGCATTTGAACCTCGTGTCAAACACACAATTATAAATAAATTTTTGTATTAAATATGTCATTCTTGATATGTTGTATGTAGCGCATTTTAAAATTTAAAACTACCATATCGTTGTGACATGTGCAAAAATTTGGGTGCGGTGTCATTAATGACTAATTCGAACAAATGTGGTTTTGGATGCAAAATGATTGAAAAAAGGATGTGATGCGATGTAATGCTGCGATGCAAGTTACAGTTAAATCACGACTTTTTGTGCTAACAGCAAACCTACTCGTTTTACCGAGTAGATGGAGAGTGGTCAAATTTTCCCAGCTTTCCTTCTTGTATTCGTTTAGAAGGCAATATGTTTACCTCGGCGACAAACTTTACCCTGTCTTGTAATGAAGAATAATGTAATTACAATTTAAAACTGAATTTCCTTTCTTTTCTCCTGCAGCAGTAAGCGCTACCATCTCATTCTCATCAATTTAGATTGGAGTTTTAAAAAGTAAAATGATGTTGCAGAGGAACAGAATGAAATATCTACCTACGGGTTTCATCATCATTTTCATCAACCACATCGTCGTCGTCTTCACCTAATGCAATTATTATTAGAAATGTAATTATACTAAGTTACTATGAAAATGCGGTAGTGTAAGCGTATAGGTCAAAGGAGCACAATCCGATATCTAATGTCATCATTTCCATGAGCAGAGGGAAAACTACGATTCCATGCACACAAGTTGGTACGCTTCACCAGATAAGGTTTGGAGATACAAGTTGGATGCCTAAATTCTAACTACTCTTGTCAACAGAATCGAAAATGCCACAACACGAAGATATTTCATTAACAAGAGGTATACGACTAATGTAGGCGGGATGTCCGTCAATCAGAACCATTAATTTCAGAACTTGTGCTTTGCAGAGAGCAATTGGACAACTTGTTTCCGAAATATTTCAACACATCTCCATCCATGGCCTGTATCTTAAACGTCAGATAGGTGATATGCATCCTTCCATGATAATTGGCGTATGGACACGATGTTTACATTTAATTAAGGACAAAACTAGTTAAACAACATTCTACAGGAGCAGCACATCTGGTCATTTTTTTCAACCACAATCTCAGTCATTGTGAAGTTACTTAGTGTCAGTGAGTAAATACATATTCATGTTCTGTACTTCACCATCAATGTCAAGCTCATTTCAGGTAGATAATGCTCCGTCCGAAAGGTTTAATAGCCTTATGCTCTGTCTCGTAACTCATGCTTCTTTGAAAATGCCTTCGCTACTTTCCAACATCTCTCTTTCACTGTCTTATAATAGGGATATTGTCCTAAAAATGTTGTCATTGCAAGTTGCTCGCTTTCTCTAGTTTTTGTATTCTCATTTGTGTACTACACTAACTAGGCTTAATTCGATCAATTACCATTTCATCCAGTAGGAGTATGGAATATCGGCACGATAGGTACATGCACATACGAAATAAATGTAGACAGGCATGTATTGAAATGGTAATAATGTCCTTATAACGATACTGCTCACCGCGTACTATTGCTTGCTTATCAAGTGTTATACCTTTTCTAAAAACCTTCCCCTCCTTTTTCTTCCACATTGCTGTTCTAGTTTGATTTGGTTATGCTATGATCTACAATAATATATGACACAGCATTCAAATATGTATTGGATTTCTACATCGTGCATTCCTATGAACAAAATAGACCTAAAAACAGGAAATTTTCTTCAAGTAAATGTCATCTGATGGACATGAACTGATTATATGCTTTTAGAGCCATTACTATAAATCTTGGCAAGGAAATGTTGACTCTAAAAATGCAGGCTCCCCTCCTCGCTCACACAAACATAATAAAAGACAAACCGTCGAGAAAACACACTGTTGCATTCTCTCTGAAAGTATTCTCGAGGGGAAAGGGAAAGAAAGTATAGCAAAATAAATGGGAGCGAACTGAATGTGTGAGTCAAAGCTTTCAAGGGTGAAGGAAAAAAGTTCTTTTCACAATTTTTTCCTCTTTTCTTCTCTATCCGTGGTAGCGGCAAAAGTTGGCTGTTTTCTCTTTTTTCTTTATTTGCTTAGTTTTGTTGTTTTTGCTGTGTGTTGCCGTCTCTCCACTCTTTGTTATTTTTGATGAAATTTAGTAATAATCATAACTTAATGATAGTGCATAAAATAAATGACATTAAAGTAAGCAGAATGAAATTACATTATGTTTTTATATAAAAACGTTGATATAACTCTCAAGGATGCTCAAAATGCCTAAATAAATATGCTTTATCATCTTTACATTTGCTTACCTATTTTCCATACGCATAAAGGTTTCCGTTTCGGGTGCACTAGGAAAGACATATGCCAGCTGGAAACTTTCGATGTAAAGATAGGCAAATTTCTTATTCATTTGAAACCGTAATTTTTATGTAAAGAAATAATTATTATCAGCAGCATTAAAACTGGAACAATGTAATCTACAATTTTATTCCTCTGAGTCATTAGCTCAAACACAATTAAGACTTTTTGTGAGCCAAGTATTTTTCTAGAAAAAACTTGTTTCAAAACAACATTAGAAAGTTTTTGTCAAAATAGAAGCCAACGGAAGCAAAAAAAATATGGCAAAAACAGAGCATTTCTATTTTCATTTCTACCATTTTTACGACATCCAAACTAAAACATAAAATATGACAATAATAAAACTCAACTTTTAACTGTACCATTCGTGAAAGTGAAGAAATGAGCAGATAAATGCAATGACAAACTTGTTGGTATTCTTGTTACATGCTGTCGACGTTTCTTTCAGAATTCTTATGTTGTTTGTAATAATAATTACTTAATGAATTTTTTATTGTTCTTCTTTTCAAACAATTTTGCTCACATTCCGCTTTCTGGTGTACTCCACTTACAAAGTTACCTAACATGTTGTCTGTCGCCGTTGTCCATTGTTGGTATTGTAGGTTATCTTGGAATGACATGACGATAAGAAAAAACATCTGCTATACTCTCAATAGTAGTGTTCCTCTCATACAAGCTTAATTGTATTATTTTTTACGAATTTAGACAAAATATTCTCATGTCTAGTAAAAGGAATCGCCCTTACGCAGCCTAATTGTATTATTTTTTTATGCGTCCATAGTAGCTAATTATTGGGATTTGTTATATTTACTCTACAACTCATGCTTACGCTAGTCAAAATTACACTTGCTTTCATGGTGCATACTCGTTTTCAATGCTAGAGAAACGGCTCAATAACACGAATCGGTGACAATATTTCCTCAAAAACAGTCAATGGGACCACCACCATGGGTACACTTAGGAATTCGAACATCATTTCGTATTCTGGAGGGGCTACGTGAAAATTTGTGTAACGCTGCCTCAAGATTACGACTGAAAAATTCAGCAATATTAGAAAGTTACTTTGATACTAGAAATTAGTTCAAACTGTTATGAGAAATCGAATTGATTTAGCTGATTTAAATGCAAATTTGGGAGTGACATCGATTTTTCTGCTCATAACGTAGGTCCTCTTCTGACTTCTTTGGCGTTTACAGAAGAAGCAAAATGATTAGATTGTTAGATCAAAGTAAAGTTGGAAGGTGTGACTTAATTCATGATGCTTATGAAAATTTCATTTAGTAAATTCTTCATTCTTGAGCAATACATAATAACTTAGATGGCGCGACTAATTTCTATACCTACCATAGTGACAAGTGATTATTAAATAGAAAACTTTATTTGCTGAATTAAATTCATTAAAAATGTTAACTTGGCACATCATCTCATCGTTGGTTTATTTAGACGTTAAAGGCACATTACATCATGATATTCTTTTAATATTGTAGACGCTTGATAATTACAAGTAATTCTCTCTTGCTGACAAATTGAATTGCTGGGTAGGGTAATAGCTACAATCTACTACTTAAGTGTGTTCACCAAAAAGCATAAATAAGGAGCAATAATCATGAGCAGGGCTTCCTGTATCTATCTTTTTATATGGAAATATATGTATATATTATGCTTTATGGTACGTCGACGTTTTTTGCAGAAATTGCTCAATTTACTCAAAACCATGTCCTGTACCACTTGGATACTATGCTCGTCATAGTCGCCGCCAGCATCATAGGTATTTTCAAGCAGTATGAAATTTATAAGACATGAGCCATAACATAAATTCAGTCTGAAAGCAGAGGAATATAAAATCTGAGAATTTTACTGGCACCAATGAATGTTAAAATGCATACTGGAAATGTAAGTGTAAGTATTCAAAAGATTGTACATAATGGGTGACGGTAGAGAGGAGGAGGCGGTGGCAATGGAATGGTGGTGTTATTGGATGATTTCGTAAAACAG
>JAHZMZ010003381.1:0-20898 GCA_027743805.1 Lepidocyrtoides sp. E14 | reverse complement strand
CAATTTTTCTATTCCGTCTGTAGCAAAAACAACTACCATAAAAACTCGAGGATTTCAACGAAATGGAAGTCATTTTCATTCTTCGGGGCCAAATTTTTATTTCATACTTTTCAAACAAAACGAATGAACAAGCACGACAATGACAAGATAACGAGACGAAAACACAGATCATCACTTTACCATGTATTTTGAAATCTCTCGGCGTCTTCTTGTACACTATCTGGAATGACTTTTTAGTAAAAAAAGGAGAAAAAATGTATGTTTCGGTTTTGCTTGCACGCACTTGGATTTACCAGACGCAAAAAACAGTAAATAGAGCATCGAACCAGCAAAAAAACACGAATAAAAAAAACATGCTACATATTTTTCAAAATAGTTTCTGTTTGTCTACACACAAAAAGCAAGGCAGCACAGCAGTCGCCGTAGTCATCCCCCATATACACACCATTTTTTTATTTGGTGATCTTTGTGCTTGTAATATTATAAAACTGTCATTTTTTCTTGCTTCCTCTCTGCTTCATTCCCATCATCCCATCTCATTCTGTAATATTTTGCATACATTATTATATTTTCTTTGTTCATTTCCCGTTTCAAATTTTTCCTTTTTATTTTTTTAGCATTTTTTCTCTCTCGAATTACCATTCTCCATTCACTCTGGTGTAACAACTTCGCCTTGACTCTTTCAACTTGTACTATGACATGACTACGTGCATACTGCCACCATCGCTGTTTTCTTTCGTCTTTTTTTCATTTCTTTTTTTTTGTATGTATTTACGTACATTTTTATTTACTACTTCACTTCCATTTCATCCTCAGTTGAATCAGATTGCCTTTAATATAACTTCCTCTTCCTTCTTCTGGACTTGGACTGGGAACAGCAGTAACTTTTCTGTTTTTAATACAACGACCAGTCCTACCACTGGTTTTTCTGGTGAACCGGAGCAGTAGAAGAAGAAAAAAAAATTATGTAGCCACAGCCTTGTCGCTTATTATGAGTACAATGTTCCGACAACAACTTCCATCTCTACAAAATTTTCATCCGTTTTCTCTTCCTCCAACCCTGTCTGTCTTTATATTTATATATTCCATTACTCTTACACACTCTTATTCTTCCATCTTGAAAGCAGAGAAAAACGAAGCAGAACAAGGAAAAGAGAGAGAAGGAAGGAGAACGAACGAAAGGAATAATAAAGCTTTTGTAGCTTGCTTCCTTTTTCCCTTTGCTTTTTGGTCGACATGATTTTTTTACATTCCTTCCACTCTCTCCCTCTCTACCAACAACGGCAGTATTCGTTCAAGCACTGCTTGCCATCACTTCTCTCCTCAAAAGAAACTCTACCAAACTCTGAGTTGTACATATTGTAGTAAAACGTGGATGTTTTATACTCATAAAATCTACACACACTACTTACATGCATCGTGCTCTTCATCCTCCTCTTCTTGTTCGCACTGTTCCAGTTTTTTTTTCACTCTCTCTCTCTCTCTCTTTCTCGCTCTCCATCTCTTTTAGCCTGGTCTTTCTCTCTCCCTCGAAAAAAAAATGTTTTTGTGTCTGTCTTCATGTTTTTCCCCGTGTGCTGCCGTAGCTGTTGTTACTCTGTACAGTGCTGTAGTATAATCTAATATGTGTATTGCTGTGTGTACACTTACTCCTACTACAACTCCTTCTACAACAAGCAATATACGCTCTACTGATTCTTTCCTCTCCTTCCCTCTCTCTCTCTCTCTTTAAGCTCTCTTTCCTCGTCAGACTCTCTCGGAGTGCAGCTCGCATATTACAAGTGAGTCAAAAAGAGAAGGAATCCTCCATCCCGCAAACTCGACCCAGAAAAAGAGGTTGTAGGCTGTGCACTGATAGTAAATGTATACTATGGCTATATAAATAGTCCTTATAATATTTTACCCATTTCTATACTGTTTTAGTTAGCTTTGGGTGAAGTAGTATGTTTTTTGCTGATACCAAAACTAGAAAAGAAGATGATGATGATGGCCATCATCATCATCATCATGAAGAGCCATTATGTACCGTTATATAAATATCCATGCTATTCATATATGTAGATGTAGGCGGACGGAGGCTTGTAAAATATAGTTGTGTTGTGTCTTTGTGTGGAGAGCTGAGCAAGAGTGAAATTGTGAACTGGATGGGGTATATGGACTAGCTGAGAATTTTTGTGAAAGAAGGAGTTTGTCCTATTGAGCTAGGCAAAGGAGACAGGGGCGTACAGCACAAGTGGAATTTGCAGTGATACTGACTTTCTCTTTGTGTAAATTGAGGAAAAGGTACGCCACTGCCATTGGACTTGCTTCAAAAACTACTATATATACAACAACATACTCACTGACGTATACTCTTCTACTACTTCTTCCCTTACTATTACTACTACTACTAGTACTACTACATTACTACAAAATTTTTGCTGGTATTTCTGGAACAGTTTTTTCTCTCCTTTTCTGTTGGTTGTACTAGTAGTCCATACAGACAGATACAGTGCTGAACGCAATGGTAATGCTACAATGGTGTAGGGAGCATGTAAAGTGGCACACATTACATTTAGGTTTAAGTCCAGAGAGTTTCTCCAGCAGTACTGGTTCTTGTCCTCCAGTAGTGTGTTGTGTGGTGGTATGTGTCCGTGTCAGTTTCTTGCTTGCATGTTTTAAAAATAAAACATGTTTATTAACACACGAACAACCATCTAAACTAATAATATACGGGGAAGCACAATAATGCAAAAGATAAACAAACTGAAAATACTCACACTTGGTACATTTGTGGTGTGTGGTGGTGGTGATGCTATGTGATACACAGTCAGGTCAATAGATCATTTAATTGGACAGAGAAGAGAAAGACACTTACACAACTCAAGCAAAGAGTAGGTTTCCAAGAAAAGGTGAAACTCAATCGTTGTCATCTTATTTTCACGTTTGATCTATCTTATCACTTGTCCAGCAAGTTTCAATTTTCACTGGGACGTGGGCATGGATTTAAAAAGCAAAATGGTATGTACAGTCTAGCATTTCTTGTTGTTGTTGTTGTTGTAGTAGTACACAAGGTTATAGGTACATTTTACCTCTAACTACATGTATGTAATGTACCCAGTTATAGTGCTAACTGGTGGCGTGCTGACGGTGTTAGTTTCCTCCATAGAGGCTTTCTTTTTGGATCAGATTGCATTTCCTACATAACTCTAATGTTGTACTGGGAGAAAGCGCAAGTAAAGTGAATCGATATTAATAATAAAGTGGGATTGAGTGAATGGAACAGGTGATATTATACATAATTTAGAGGAAGTACATAAATGGGGCTGCGAGCAGAGATATGAAATCGGTACAAAAAGAGAGAAAAGAAAAAAAGAAAGAATAAAAAGCAATCTGTTGTGTTGATTTTTTGTCTGTTAGCCAAATAGAAGAACCAGTTTCAGATTGTTTAGTCAATAATGTCTGCTCAGCATTGTAAACATTTCTGCCACTACTCCTACATTTACATTTGGCGCAGTCAATAATACAAAAGTGGCATTAATAATGTCTCATTCTCTTTCTCGTTCTGCATGTTGATCTTTCTTGCAATGGCTTTTCAAACTTTCTCCTCAACTTTTTATGAGGGCAGTTGCTGTGCTGCTAGTGGTACCAGTATTATTTCATAAGGAGATATATGTGTATATATCCACCTATAGTTTAAACTTTTTATATAAACATTTCCATCTTTACACAATAGCTTACCAATACGTTCAAGTGACCACATATGAAAATATTTCCAGGAATCAACTTTTCTTCCTCTGCTGACCTACATTCTAAATCGAAATCAAGCATCAACCTGCTACAAAATAATTCATCGCACTGAGGAACACCTTACGCTTTCCCCGGGGGAGTAGAGGGGAAGAAAAACGCTGCACTAGAGAAAAGGGTATCCCATTTTTCCTTGACGTGTGTGAAGGAAATAAAACATGCTAAAAAATGGGTAAGCGGAAGTTGATTCATAATATTATGTACTTATCATTATTTTCACGGTATATGGTTTCCATCTTTTCATATTTTTAGTAGAGTGTATCCATCAGAAAACGCATTTGGTTTTACTTTTTTTTTCTTTCCGATGTTATATATTTAGATCACTTTGACATGATCAAATGTTGCGTGAGCGTTTGTAAAGAAGAGGTTGTAAAAATAGGTACACGCACATCTTTTCTTTTATATTTACACACTAGTAATGTATCATGTGAAAAGTAAGGTGATATAATGGTATATCTACTCTTGAGGATACTTCCCCCTTATTTCCTTTCAATGCTTGTCGTCACCGTGCGTGAGTGTAGAGAATCAGAATGAATTGACTGTCGATGAACCACCACTTACTTATCTTTATATGCTAGCTCGCACTTCTCCGTCCGTCTCTACCGCTACTACTACAACTAGAAAGTATCGTCATCAGTAGAAACGTCGCTTTGATATCAGTTCGCTTCACTTTTGATATGTATACGTAGAGCGTACCGCTCTCTGGTAGATTTTCCACTAGATATGCTATAAATACTACTATAAGCCTTTCGTAAACATTTGATGTTTATACACCAAGCTTTTTGCTCCAAGCTTTCCATTTTATCTGCCACGATCCTTCCACACTTTATCTCTTTTGGAAGCGTGCAGTACCATAATATAAAACCGAACAATCCTTTTTGGAAGTACAACAGCCTTTCAACGTGAAAGAATGAAAGAAGAAAGCTGTTGTGTTCATTTCTTCTCTTTCCACACACAGAGAAGTGGATGGATGGATGTGTGGTTGAAAGGAAGGATGAAGTGAGGTCGTGTCCGTTGTCCTATGTAACGGACACACACATGTGGTGCTAGTCTTCTTGGCAAAATATAAGCATGCCCACGTTTTTTTTATTTATACGGGGCATAAAAAATGAGCTTACTGCACACATTATATAAAGGGAGCATTACAGAAATCATATGAAATTTAAGGGAGAGGGTATAAAACAGGAGAGCCTTCTTGTGGAGATATTTTTACTACTTTATGTTTTTACTGGAATGGAATGGTGGGAAGATGTTGAAGAGTTTCTAAGAGCAGATCGATCGATTATATTCTTATAACGACCGTACTTATACTGTTGGAACGTAATAATAAACAGTTAATAGCAACTTCAGCAAGGATACGTGTGTACGGTGTAAATAGAAAAAGCCGAAAGCAAGCGGCATAGGAGAATTTAGATAAAAACGCACCAGCTAACACCACACAGGACAGCCAACTACAGGCCATGAAGAAAAAGCCGCTTTTCTGAGTTTTTTTCTTCTTGGTGGTCCATGAAAATGGTGAAACATATCATGTACAAATTTTATGGCTATAAAATATATATGAAAAATTAAGTTTGTTTGTGCCAACATTGCTGTGTATTTACATTGTGTGCAGGAAATTTTATATTGTAGGCTCAAATTTTTATACGGTAATAATGTAACGTGATTTAAAACTCAAAACTACCCATGTAGCTTTGCCTAATAGCCTTTCTAAACCCTAAAGTATAAAAGAGTTTTTCTCTTGATATTAATATTTTTTGGTCGCAAAATAATATCGAGTTTGACATTCAACTCTACATGCAAGGAATAAAATAAAAAGGTGCGCTGACTACAGAGCAGACACCAAGAAAAATAGCTTTGGAGAAGAGGGGAAGAAAAAATAGAGCTTGTTGGCATAAGACTTGAAGAAATGTGAAACCCAGTGCTCTTTTATAGTATAATATCCTGTGCATATATATATATATGCTAGCCACAAGAGATCTGGAGACCTTCTAAAGTGGAGAAAAGCTCTTGAGCAAAAAGAGAAAGTGCCACTTCAGACCTCACCTTTTACGTTTGCTTGCTTTTACTTTCCCTTTGTCTTTCTCCTTCTTCCTTCCTTTGTTTTTCTCCATTTACTCAAAACCAATTTCAGTCTGACTCAGGCTACTTCGAAATTGAATTCTGGGCTAAAGAAGAAAAGCCGACAGTGATCCAACAGTATTGTGTGTGCTTACTCAAAAAATGGGGTTTCAAGTGGGATTCACATCCCATTGCATCGGCATTTATTGTGTTTTTAATAGAAAATAACGACGGAGAACTAGGCTTTCAACTGTGCATAATAATTTGCCGCCATTTCACCCTCTGAGCCGCTGAGCCATGTACACGCATGTTGTATGAAAACCTCTGCTTTCACGCATATTTGCATTTTAATTTGTTCCATAAAACAGGGATAATAATGAGTATAATCATGGCCAAGCACGCTATCTCTTCTAATTGCACCATGTTTCCACCAATTTGTCTAATTAATTGAATTAACACAAGGCTAGTAGGA
The DNA here is from genome assembly GCA_027743805.1 of Lepidocyrtoides sp. E14. Lineage (NCBI taxonomy): Eukaryota > Metazoa > Arthropoda > Collembola > Entomobryomorpha > Entomobryidae > Lepidocyrtoides > Lepidocyrtoides sp. E14. The sequence goes on along the minus strand of JAHZMZ010003381.1, from coordinate 14,582 downwards.
AGCAAATCCACCAAAACACCATTTCCACAATTTTGCATTTATTCCTGTATAATTTTGTTGTGGTAGCCATTAATTCATTCCATTAGGTATTAGTTTAGTTGAGAGGGTATAATTTGTAGATTTGTAGTTTATACAGTTGACTGAATGAACAAGCAAATCAACAGAGCATATCAAGCCGAGAATAATTTGGAAAATTAGCTGACGTTCACAGAAAAGCACAATGGTTTGGCCAAGTGAAATCTATCCAAATATTTGACAACCTGTCACACCATAGAGCATAGTCTATATAAGTCGCGTTAGCTAGCGTAAATAAACCCATGCACACAAACATACAATCTCAAAATAATAAGCAGTATTATTTGTATTATTCAGCTCAGCAGAAAGCACTGGTCTCATTTTAGACTGCAAAAAAAAACAAGAAAAACTGCGCACACCACACAATAAACTTGTTCATGAATGAAAGGGACTGGAACTACAAAAGTAACACTCATCATGAACAAGGAAAATGAACAAACCGCCCTACTCTTGGGGTTTTCTCCCTTTATTTCCTTTTTGTATGATCCACCATTCATGCCCAGTTAAAATGACAAAGTTGACAGGATAAACAAGCAAAGCATTAAAAACCTCACTATATCAGCTCAATTACAACTCAAGGCCATTAAGCTCATATGTCTGATGCCAAAACAATAATAAAAATTATGTACATGCCTTCACTTCACTTTTACTTTCATCCATTCACTGCATATTTTTTTGCTCCTGTGTGCTTCCTCATCCCTTTTACTATTATTAAATCCAGCCATTCATCCATGCACAAACATTAAGTATTGGGAACAAAAGCCCTGCTACTACTATACCACCATCACCATCATCACCACCACCGTGGCCATTAGACTTTTTTCTGTAGGAGTTTAGTGTTGTAGGAGGGGAAAGGATAAAAAAAGGCATTTCATTAGAACAAGTTGTAAAACAGCAGTATATTATGGAATAGCAGCACACGAGGAAAAAGTCTTTTGGCCGTTTTTGCCATTATTATCCTCACTTATCATTATGAATAGGCAAAGTTAGTCTTTTCTAATATCCTCGGTGGTCCACCAAAAGCAGGGGAGAATTTTATATGAACATTGTGAAGAGATATTTATGGCTACTCTTTTGGCAAGCATGTAATAGAGGCACCCCGGGTATTCCCGTTCAATAATTTACTATTGTCTGTGATGCAGTGATGATGGTAGTAGTAACATCTGCGCAGACAAACTAGGGTTGCAGCAAGGACGTAGACGAACGTGTATATTATGAGAGTAAAGTAATCTTATTCCTGATGGTGATGATGATGATGATGGTTCTTCTTAGAAAACTTTGTTACGCTTTACCACTTCAGCTGGCCAATAAGCTAGATGAAACAGATTACCAAAGATAGGTGCTGGAGATTTGATGGGGTATATTGCGTATTGGCTAAAAGAAGAAAATGTCTATAGATTTAGTATAAGTAGTGCGTAATAAATACGTACCACTTAACTCGGTTTGTACCATTTATGAAGCTTTTTATAACTCAGTACATTAGATGTACTACGTGCTCAGCAGAGCTCACTTAACCGTGACATGATGATGGCCACTGATTCTGATTTACTTTGCGTGCTATCCACCACAGCACGGATTAAACTTGGGAAGAATCGTTAACGTCGTATGTTACGTTGTAATAACACGGCTATTTAGTTTCAAATGTGGATATATGCTATATGTATTACCTTGGGCGAGTAGACTAGAGACTACCGCTCATCAAGTAGAATTCTTGTCTAGTGGGAAATAAACGAATGTGGTAACAAGAATAGATAGTGCAATTGTAAAAATGTTGCAATTGTAAGTAATGACATGTGCGTAGTAAATTGTAAATTGTGTGGCATGTAGTGACCTCTAATTTTAATTAATAAGCTCCTTCTCCAGATGTGCGTACATATGTAGTATGTACGCGTATCTACCACCATAATGATAATGATGAAACTTGCAATAAAAATGTAACGGTACTCCTGAGTCTTGAGTCAGATTTAGCCAGACAGATAGGAAGTGATCACTCACTGCAAAACAAGAGGATTATCGGTTTGGTTGGTGCATTGCGTGCCATGCATGTGAGTGCATTCATCATCATGGGCGCCGGTTAGCCTTCCGAAAAAAAAGTCAAGGATTTTGTGCACCATGCGTACGAAAAATAGATAAAATATTCACATCGTACGGATAGGAATAACGTTAGAAATTATACTCCTTGTATTTCACTATAAACTGAATTTTATTAAATTATTTATTTTTTTGGGGGAAAAACTTTCGGTTTTACTTCATTGAGGTTAGGAACAAACGACATAGTAATAATAATACATTAAAAGCTGCGCTAGCTTTTGAGATGCACTGTATTTTATATGACCAGAGAGAGAATTATATTGTTAGATTACTGCTTTGTTCATATATGTACTTTTGAAGATTCAAAACTACTGACGTCTGGCAGTTTTGGTTGGTGACTTTTCTTGAGGTGTTAATGGTTGGAAGGTTACGGGGTCTTTACAGACTTTATTACATCCCTCAGAGCAGCACATCTGTCCATTTTTGCATTCCTCATCACTTAAGCAATTGGCACTTTCGTCGTAACTGCAAATGCCAAATTGTCCGGATGGTTGTGGGCAGTGTTTCACCATAAGAGATGACTGGGGCTCGGAGGGTTCATCAGGAGAGCCGTCAGTTTCAGGGTCTTTACATACACGGTTGCAACCATCGGGGCAACAAATTTGTCGTCCTTGACAGGCAGAATTATCCATGCAATTTGCATTTGGATCGAAGGTACAAATTCCAAAAGAGTTATTGGGAGGACAGCGACCTCCACTTTTTTCAGCTACCACTAAACGAAAGGAAAAAATAAAAATTTATACATTCAAGTACTACTAAAATCTTATAACACATTGCAAAAATTCCAATTTTGAAATTATACCTTCACTGTAGATGAAAAGTACAGTAAATAAAACTACTCCAACGGCAGGCTTCATTTTTTCTGTTAAGATTTAGAAATGTGATCCCCTGTTTTCTGTCTTGTTTTTCCAATGTTCAGCTACTACTACAGATACTAAGTACTGTACAAAATTTGTATGTTAATGTCTTCACAGAAAAGAGTTGATGATGTTGTCACGAAAGATAAATCTGTACTGGAGGTAGAAAATATACCTGCCTCATTATTTATAGCAATCCTAAAAATTCTCTGCGGATGATGATAATTACAGACAAAAAAGACAATGTTGCAAAAAATATGCACTCATAATAGCGGTCAAACAAAATCATTCAGCAGCAGTGGTTATGTTATTATTACTGCCTGACCAATGCCCTACCTATGTAAAATTATAAGTTCGTGGTATTATAAAATTCAACTAAACAAGAAGCGAGCTCTCCAACGTAAACAAAATACTCAAGAATATTCTTAGATAAGAAGATGTCTGTATTTTTTGCTTATTACTAGATGCTTTCAATTTACGTAGTATAATTTATTGTGTGTATGAACTATGAGCGTAGATATGGCTGCTCGCTCAAAACTCATTCAAGTTTTTCACGGTTGCAAATCAAGTGCCACAATTACAAGCTGAAGCATAGGTGGAACATGCAAATAAATTATCTTTCATAAGGCAATTATATAGTAAACAAAAAACTGCTTCAATGTTCTTAGAAGTCACAAAAGATTCACAACAAATTATTATGGTTTCATATTATCTTTCAAGATTTACATGCCTTACACAGCAAGAATTAAATTATAACAAAATGATTATGGATTAGGCATGAAACCTGCTATGAGTGCATTTTTTATGCTACTACTTGAGATTGAAGTTATGTGTATACGTCATCTTCTTCGTGGAAATTACAATAAAATGGTAAATAAATGACTTCTGTCATGGTAGGATGTTCATTCACGTACCTGTAGTAGTTTGTGTAGCTATTTTTGTATGAGTCTATTTGGTATACATTTTCAATTAACTTGCGTCCATCACAGTTCATTATATAGTTATTTTTTTATGTAGTGCTCCTCACTGCTTTAATACTCTTCATTGTAAAGCAATTTAAATATATTATAGATTGTGAAAACATGTAATAATAATCGATTTCTTGGTAATCCAATTTGAATACAAGTGCACTACCGCTCACTTACTACGTCAATTCTCTATCAATTAGGCAAAATCAGATAGTAACTGTGGAATGAGGATAGTTTTAGCCAAAATATGGGTTTCCCATGCTGGTCATACCAGATTTAAAAGTGATGAGGAATCTTCAAAAAATATGCGATGGTCCAGTCATTTTTTCAAGGAAGGAATTCACCGAGAGGCATAATATTATACGTTGTACACAAAATTGTAGAGTTGAGATGAACAGACAGAAGTTTGTTTTTACCTTCACATGGAAACAGACTCTGACCTGACCGAAAAGGCCCAAAAGGCCCATTCTTAGAATAACACATTCTTCTTGGGCGATTCCATTCTAAATGAGTTCAATGGTCATTCGAATAGCGCATGTTTGTTTGAGTTGCAGACACAAAAACTTTGTTTCATAAATTTCGAAAACAAGAATTTTCATACAAGCCAGAACGAGACTTGGTGGAAAGTATGGCAGATGCACAAGACGCAGCAGACATGGCTGCAAATCAAGCGGAAGGCGATACGTTGGCCGATCTTATTTTCAATGCGGAAATTAGAGATAAACCGGATGAAGAAGTGCAAGATACTGAACAAAAGGCTACACTAGATGAATTTGCGTCTGTTTTACATCATCCTGAGGAGATTCCGCGCAATTCCCAAAGACTTTTTTCAAAGGAACTGTACAATAGCTTTCGCTCGTGTCAAATGTTCATGTCTATTTTGGGTCGCTTCCCAATAGGCGCCTCTGAAAAGATAGAGGACCACTCGATTGTGTTTGAGTTTAGCGGGACCGATTGCAAGGGAATCGTATTCTTTGCTACTCTAGGTCTTCTAACTTTGATGACAGCCTTATGTTCCTTGAACATTGTTTCTACCATGATAAACTTCCCAGGGCACCCAGAGGCGGTGCAAGTTGATTGGGATTTTAAATATGAATCCATTTCGCCCCTCAAGGTGAAGTGGCAACCAATCTTTGACGGACTCTTGGAGTATCCGAAATGGGCCACTACTAATACTAATTTAATGAAACCCAGGCAAAATCCAAAAAGCGTGAAATTACTTCGAGCGGAGGAAATGTTCATTTTCAGAAGGAATCTGGCTTCTATTATTGATTGTCCTGTTTTTAATGCTCCATATAGTGACATGTGATTGGAATTTGTAAACAAGCATTACTTTGCCACATCCTTTCCAAAATTTTTCACAGAATTTTCAAATTTTTATAAAGTCCATATACCATCTGAATACGCACATAAATGATTGAATGTTGGAAACACTGTAGCTTAAACAAAGAGTTACCCATTGATTTATGATGATTTAGGTATCAGAGACGTCACTTTGTTGCCAGTTATATGACCTTGTGGACAGAAAGTGTAGAAATTATGAAAATTGACGCTGCTGGGGAGGCTAAGACTTTTGTTAAAAGATTTCTAATCTACTATATCATATGGTTTATCGTTTTTTGTTGCGTTGTTGCATCAAATGTCGCTCCAGTTTCATCAGGTCTGTGGTGGTGGAGGGGGTAATACCTCTAGAATTTAAAGTTTGTATGTCATATGCCATGTATTAATGTAATTTTATATCTTCCAAATATAGGTGCACCACTATCTCTGTCCTTTCTCTGGCTGCGGTGTTTTTTTCCTTCCATTCACACTCTTCATGATTCAGCTATTGCTATTTTGCGGGGATTTGGAGGAATTGTTGCTCTCTACGTCATTATCTGTTCCAAAGTATACGTATTCTTTTTCCTGTACATTTGTAAACTTCTCACAGCTACGTGCACCGTTTGGAATGACCGTTTAGAAAAGGTTTTTACCACGGACGAGAGAAAGAAACCTCGGAAAGGGAAATGCGAATCACGGACGGGTTTCGATCATTTATTCAAAGATTATGTCACAATACTAGATCTCATGAGTGGAGCTGATAAAGTTTTCACGAATATTCTCGAGTCCTACTATTCCACGGCATTGATTTCTATAGTGTTTGAGGTGTACTACTTAATGCGACCTTTTTCTGAAAGTCAAGTTGAATTTTCTAATGTAAGTATTAAAGCTGATTGTCATGAATATGATGAATGAATACAAAACTAATGTTTCTTTCAACTTGTCAGCATTTTTCACTGCCACGCCACGGCACTGCTACACAGCACTTTCTTAACTGCTTTATAACTTTTTTTTCAAATTAGGCACGAGTTTTTGACATGATAGTGGTTGGTGCCTTTATGGTCAACTCTGTAGTATTACTCTATTTGGTCTCGACTGGCGCAGCCCAAGTAGGAGAAGCTGCGGCAGATGGTTTGGAAATTATTCGACGTCAGGGTATCATGGGTCACCGATCCGACTCGGAAATGCACTTTATGATAAGTTTGTATATGAGTTATACGGGTCACTTTGATACTGCACTGACCGGCGGTGGTTACTTCATTTTAGACAAAGGGTTTTGCGTGGCTGTTGCAGGTATTTAGATCTGTACATAGTTTATTTTGTGACATGCCAGTTTTTCGATTTGCTTATAATAACATAAATTTTGACATATGTTTAGGCACGTTGCTCTCCTATATCATCATTATATTCCAATTCAAACCGTCCTTGGGTCTGGCAAACACAGTACAGCGAAATTTGATTGACTTTTCAAATGATTACAACTTACGAACGCTGGTAATGCACGTAGAAAACACTTTTTACTACCAAGAAGATCGAGAACCAAAAAGTTAGAATGTTCTTGTCTGGATGCAAGAGGTTATTTATTGTTCGTTTGAGAGAGCATAGAAGAATTTCGCAAAAATGTGTAGCAATATGTTTTATGTTATTTTTATGGTCGGAAAGACAAATATGCATTCATCACATTTTATTTTACCCATCAGTTTTGTAGTAATGATACACTCTACACTACCAGTCGTATAGTTTTCCATACATGATTATTCTGATGTCAAAATTGTCTGTTACTTTGTTTCAGAACTGTAACTACAACATGCAGCAATAGAATTCACTAAAGCTTCTTCAAACCTTTTGTAAATTATCCTTCAAATCTGGTAAGAGTTAACACATTAACATGATGATTCCAATGCCACCTCAGCAAACACAAGTAACAATGTTGCCAACAACAAAACGAAGACGACTGAATGGCTCCTCCTCCAGACGGAGTGGGCGGAGAAAGACTATAGTATCAGTGGCGTCACTGGTAAAAACCTGGTTGCTAAAGTGGGGCTCTAGCTTGGCCGTGCTAGTGGTGACATTGAGTTGGTGCGTAAATTTGACAAGTGCTCAAGTAAGAAGTGTATTCGATGGAAACTGCCCCACGCCAGAATGCTACTGTGGCCTGGACTCTAGACATCGGCGTGAAGTAGCCTGCACAAATGGAGGCCTGGACGATATTCCAGTTTCTCGAATGTCACCAAACATTGAAGTTATTCGCATTGTCGCACCATACGGCAAGCCAAATCATCTCACCATTGGCAGATTCTTTCGTCAATTTAGAAAACTTCAAGAGTTGCACATTGTAAGGGAATTATGTTATTTTAAAACATTTTATTGTTCAACATATTTATCTACGTGTGTATGTATGAATACATCAACACTGTTTTTTCTACAGGTTGGCTCTAATGTACCCAACATTGGCGAGAACAACTTTTGGGGCATGAACAATCTGAAACTGCTCAATCTTTCTCGTAACAAGATCGACATTGTACAGGACACTAATTTCAAAGGGCTTTCAGAACTGGAGACTCTGATTCTATCAGAAAACTCCATTTCATCCTTTGTGTCTGCTTCTTTTGCACAATTGACCAACCTGAGGCACCTTGACCTGTCACATAACCGAGCTACAAAGCTCGTTGAAAGACTGTTTTTCAATCTACACAAGCTAGAAGTTTTGGACATGTCAGAAAATCGGCTTCGCAAACTAGAGACGGACGTGTTTAGGGATATATGGGTGCTGAGGGAGTTTCGCTGCCAAAGATGTGGTATTTCACAGTTGGACAAGCAACTTTATACACTGCTGCCAAAGCTCAAGGTACCTATATACAGTAGGGAAAAAAATTGATGCATATTTAATGTGTCAATGTAATGAACATGGTATAATTATGCATTGGAACTCTCCTTAAAAAGATTTTAGATTTGCGCTACAACGAATTTACACATTTACGTGAGGGTGAGTTCAGTGGACTTCAGGCCCTTGAAGAACTACACCTGGACGGTAACAGACTAACTCAATTAACCGATGAAAGTTTTAGTGGAGTACGCCTCGTTCACTTGTCCCTTTCCAACAACAACCTGGCCTCGGTTGACCGAACTGCATTCCATAATGCATCAGTAAATCAACTGGATCTCTCCCAAAACAAGTTTGAATCCCTGAACAAGCTTCTCTTCTTGTATTTGAAGCACAACTTGACCAAACTGGACATGAGCCGCAATCCTCGTCTCAAGTTGGCTTCCCTCCTTATTGTACTCTCGGAAAATACAAGGCTCCGTTGGCTTTCCCTTGCCAAAAATAACTACGAAGATCTACCACTTGACTTATTTGAAGACCAGCGAATGCTCCAGCATTTGAACCTGTCGCATAATCGACTTAGAGAACTGTTTCCTCGTCAGTTCACTTCATTGGCTAGTCTTCAAGCATTGGATTTGAGTCATAACCGGCTTAGAGGAATAGAAGGGGAAGTTCTTTCGGACTTTGATAAAATATCTACTATACGGGAAATTAGATTGGAGGGAAATCCATTTTCTTGCGACTTGTGCTACATTCCAGCCCTTCTTAAGTGGGCACAACAAAGTCCATTATTCCGAAAAGGATGCCTGCACCCCAAAAGTAATTTCCTCATTTCCCAACTAAATCCCAGAACATTTCTCTTTGTACTCATAATTGAATCCGTACATACATTGACGTGAAATTGCTTTCTTCTTCTTCTTTTCCCAAGGTCCATCTTGTCTGCGCTGCAAAGCTCCAGAGGAATTATACGACAAACCACTGGTCACCGTACAAGAATCAAGTTTGGAATGGTGTGACCCATACGCTGACGATGGATACCGAATCCGACTAGATCTCATACTCATCAGTATCATTCTTCTTCTCATCATTCTCTTGATTTGTCTTGGAATATGGCTAAAATATAGATACTGGGACTCAGCCGACTACTATACTCATGAGGAATCAAGGAAGGAAACAGGATCCACGCCACCCGAGTATTATGATCCGAATGCCGACCCGGTGTTGGCAGGCCTTCCAGACTCATGTTTTTATGCTACAATAAATGGTACGCACACCAAAATGATTTCCACAATTGATGAAAAAACTTTCGACCCTGATAGCAATTTCTATCCGGACATGTCAGTGACGCTTCGCCCACCTTCTCCTTATGCCACTGGAGCAGCAGCATCGTCAGCCACAGGTGGATCAGGTTCTTCCAGCCGTCCAAATGCGCCTGTGTCTCCAACGATTTCCAAAAATACTCAGTTTATGCCCGAGGACTATTCCAACAGATAAACATTCGACAAAAATTTAAACTCACAAGGCAGTTTACGAATTTGTAATGAATTTAAAATTATTCTTACGACAAGTATGTACTTTTACATAAAATGTATTGGACGGTTATAATAATTATTATTAAAATGTAAGAATATACTAAGGGTAACTGATAATTTTATTAAACACGAACAACAGACACAGTGTTCTGCCAAAAACAGCACACAAACTGTCAATGCATTATGATTTGCAGTGTTAAAAATGTATAACTGTTATTAAAAAATGGCAGACGATACAAAATACAAAAGTTTTGCAGTAATACAAAACATGTGAATCTCCCAAGTACAAAAACACACACGAACATTTTTCGAGGAAGTTTTAAAATAAATAAAAAAAGCCGAGTCCAGAATAAATAATTTTTGTCTTCAGTAAAATAATCTTTAAGATGAGAAATTATGTAAATCCTATAAAATTAAATGTACTTATAAATTACAGAAGTAGGTTTGACAAGTAAAAGTATTCAATGGCTTAACACCTTTTTAGCGACTAGAAAAGTCAGGGAACGGGCTGCTTGGTGAAAATAAATTTGTACTGAAACCGCTGATATTATTTGTATACTTAACTTATAATAGTAGTTGATAATTCTAATTAAGTAGCATTTAATTAGATGATAGCTACTGAATGCAGAGAAAGTAGCTTTGTGATTTAAGGCCAGCTTGTAAAACTCTGGTGGATGTCAAGATTCGAGATACTCATTTTGATTACCTTAAAATACAGACAAACTGCCTGCACGCAAACAGTTTCCACCTAGAAATGCTAATTCACCACACCAGATTCAAGTAGCGTTACATTAAACTAAAATGAGTGGATACCACACAAGGGAAGAAACAAACCATTTCACTGGTACTTACGTTTATCTTTAAGTAATTATCAATAAGCTAAAAACATTAAAGTTCCAAATATTTTAAACTGGGAACAAAAATGCAACTTTTGAATCTCTTTTTTGAAATGATTACATTTAGCTATTTCAATACTTTGTTACCAAACTTGCATATTATGGTTAGTTTAATCTCCACAGATGAACTCCACAACATCATTAGTGTAGGTGGATGATAAGCTTAGTGCATTCACGGCGTGAGTTTCAAATGTTCCAATATAAAAGCCTATCGGACTGTGTGTTTACAGACAGATTTGCGTTATACTATTACTTTTAAAACACATTATAACATTTCCCAATCAAATATTAACACAATTATTTAGTATTTTTGCGGTAATTAATCAATACCTAAAAAATGCATAAACAAATAAGTTATCATACTGGTATTATTTATGAAATGAGGAAAACTGAACTATAGACAGTCATGTGCTTATCACACTGGCAATTCCAGAAAAAAAATAGAAACTAACCAGTTATTATCCTTCAGAACAAATTAGCATTAATTAGGGGGATTTGCAGTGCTCAGATTTGTATATTGATACCTGTCCTATCTGTATGTTATAACGCTATTTTTATGAGAACGAGAGGAAATTGCTGCCATTTTGCAGATCAATCTGTGCAAGTATACTTGTCTGCCATCAACTTCATTTATGGAGACTGAATGAAGAATCTGAAGAATGATTAAAATGAGGGCAAAGTGAACGTATGTAATATGAGTATCTTTTAAAAAAAACGTTGAAGGAAAAGTAGGAGGAAACCAGTTGTACATGTTTCATAAAATTAAAGAAGGATCTAAAATATCTAGTGTCTGCCAGAAATGAAAAGTAATATACGAACCTTTTTCCTGTTTATCAACATTTTACTACTTATTTACGCAGCTACGTATTTACTTATGTATAAAATGTATAATGATTATTCTGAAAGTCTTTTAAAAACTTTTTCCGAGTTATACGTTTGCACAATATATATATATACATCAGGTGCTGCGTTTTATATTGTTAAAGAGTCGTTCATCGATTTAAAAAAATGTATACTAGATTGCAGTTATGATTATAATATGCAACTTCTTCATAGTACATAATAACCATCAACCGTAACAGCAAAGTTTCACTTCGCCGGATTACATTTGGTGCTTCTTCCGCGAAACATTATATATTGTATTAAAAGTTGATGAATTGAAATTTTGTATTATATTTCCAAACATTCAAAAATTAAGCTCTCATAGCTAGCTGCAAGCATTGCAGAAAACTAACATAATAAGCTTATATAATCATAAGTTTGCACTCCTTTTATAAGTTTTCATTGTTTTTTGTGTACAATTTACATTTTTAAAAATATTTCAATGAAACTAGCTGATGACTTGATGATTTTGATCTCTATACTCATAATGACACTTTTCATATTAATACTGTGTATGTATATTAAGTTATTATTGTTGAATGCAGCACAAAGTTGTTATTGAACTTACTTACTATTGTACAATTCAGAGTCACATTGCACTAAATGCCCCATATTTGTTATAAGAGTGAACTATATAATGTTTAATGTGCCAGAAGAGCTATCGTGTTGTTAAATTGATAGGTATATTTGCATAATATATGTATATTGGATGAGTAAAAAAACTGGTAAAAAACTTGTCCTGAAAAATATAAATGCAACAATGTTAAGTTTTTCTTACTATCAAGAAACTATTTTACCAGAAAAATGTGACCTTTTTACCCTATAACCTAATAGACACTTTTAAAAGTTGCAGTCACAAAAATTAGTCCATAAAACTATGTAAGTTTTAACGTACCAAACAAATCAACAATGTAGCTCTAGTCTACGATTAAAATAACCGTTACAAAAAATGGGGGCTACGTAAATTTTATGTATGTTTTAACTTGCTAGGCATTATACCATCTATCTGCGTGGATAGACAAAGGTGGAACATAATTCGATATGGAAGAACGCAGTGCGTCAACAATTTCAACAATCATTGGTCTTCATAGCTTTCATGAGATTGTGTGTTAACTAGTTAGTAGGAAGTTGATTAGTGTAGGGATTAGGGATACTACATAAGTAAACACTAACAGCAGCATAGGCTCCACTGCATAAGTCGATAATGTGTAGGTACTTCATACGAACATGGAAAAGGAGGGAGTACATTTTGTACGACATAATAATACCGTAATCAACAAAATTTTATTTTGTGCATTGCCAATTATGGCTAACGTTGATTTGACATTACTCTTAGTTTATTTAACAATTAAGTGCAATGCAGAATATATGAGTGAAAATGCATGATGCTGAAATAAGCATTGTTGTTTAATGGCTAAGCTATAAAAATTATTTTCTTTCCTCATTTTAAACTTTTATGAGTTTGTATTTGAAGCTTCCAGTAAATTCGTACATAATTAATCATTTAGAAGTGGAAGAAGGTACGAAATTTTTTATGCTGTACTGCAAACGGTATGTAGTCGGTACGAAATTATTGTCAATTTTATTCTTTGCTGTTGGAGAGAGTTTGGCCGCAACCACACACGAAAGTAACGATAAGTTTAATTGTGTGTGTGCAGGAATCGAGAGGTACTACGGACATTGGTACTACTATTAAAACTGATTAAATGACTAAATTATTGTTACGTTGTGTAAATAAAATGTTATACCTTCTATACTGAATAGCTATTATAGTAATAAGTTATAAGTATGCATACAAAAAGTAGCTTTAGACGTATATAAAATGTACATTATATGTTGAAACATTCTCCATGATGAACAAGTTATTATGAAATTATTTATTGAGTACATCATTATGATGATAATCTTTCAAAAATGTTTAATAGATAATTATTAATTACAGTTTTATTTACAAATAAAATGGTGACGATGTATGTTGTGTATCTAAAGTTAATAATAATAATATAATAAAAAGCAGTCGTCAGTCATTAAAAATAATAATTGTTGGAATGGGAGGAAAACTATATGTATGCTTATATCACAACGCAACTCAAGCGATTCACTACTAATCTGAGAGCGATTTATATAAAGAGCATTGAGCACGGCTATTACAAAATTACTAGTACTTGCTACAACAATTATTGTCATAATTTTTGTCATAGAACATACTCATCACAATCACAAGCAAAATTATCTCTCCACATCTTCTTCCTCTTGGTCGGTATTGTCCAGTAAAATAGTTAAAAATGTTACCATTTCCTGTAAGGTAAATCAACAAAGTGGAAATTGTAATAATTTTTATCCTTCTGCACATTATTAATAATACCTGCAATTGATGATGTTAATAATGTAATTAAATGGAAATGCTTACTGCGCCATTTGGATGTAATGTTCTTCACCGTCAATAATTCGTTGTTCGTATTTTGAGTCAAATGCTTCTTCGTCCGTATGAGGTCCACCCAATGATTGTGGCAAAATATCTGCTGGTACATACTCGTGAAGAGATTCCAAGGAGGGATGCATGATAATCTGTGAAGATGAACAAAAAAATGGACACGTATAATTAAACAAAGAAATGAGATTCTTATATTTATATATAGCATTCCCAGCGGATGAGAAAAGATCGGAAGATTGACAACAAGAAAATTTGTTTGTAATTTATTGATACCCTTTCTCGAAGTTTTTTCGACGCAAACATTTTGATCATCGGCAAAAACATATCCACAATTACGCTGTGGTTAATGACGTGTACGGCTCGGTATCTCATCGGAAAACTGTCCTGTTGATGCAACAAAAAATAGTTTTTAAATTACATAATGGAACTGTGATCGTTGTTGCAAGATATGAGAAACTTGTTTGAAAAAAAAAATCCAAGATAAAAGAAAAAGTTACAATGTATATGCTGGAAAGCATTCTAATAATGGCAAAGTTGAGGCATTTAGCATGCTTTAGACTGATGTGAGCAGCGTCCACTATTATAACGACGCCTTCCTTTTGATTCTGTACATTTTGGATCGCTTCATAGCCATAAAATAGCAAGAGCATGCTACCCAACTCTGCACTTATGTGGTCTGGGTCCCACACTCCTACAAAAAAAA
>JAHZMZ010003380.1:0-14519 GCA_027743805.1 Lepidocyrtoides sp. E14 | reverse complement strand
AATTCATTGAGCAGCTAGCTAATAGTAAACGGTAAAGCAGTGAGTCGTGGGAGTACGATGAACGAGCATTGCATTGCATTGTTGTGTGAAAACTCGTATAAAATAAAATATAAGACTTTTAGCTGAGCTGTACTGCATGTTAGTACTTTGCTGCTCTTCACTACTGCTACCACTTCTGCATAGCATCAAGCTAACCCTCTCACTTTTTTTCTCGTTTAAGAGTAGCTGCATCAACCATATCAACTCTCAGTTTCTTGGAGAAGTCCAACGTGTTAACGACGAGAGGAGCTGTGCGGTTTCACTGCAGTTTTTTTTGTTTGTTCTGAGACTGTTCTACGTTCCGTGCTAATGTCTTCTCTCTCATTTACCTTTGAATAATAAAGGCCAAATTACTCTAATCTGACTTTAACAAACTGTACAATTGATATAGTTTGTGCGGTTGATTTCGCTGATTGATTTATGCATGGTGATGACATTCAATCCAGTGAAGAGAGAACTGTCAAACAACGATTCTTGTTGTGCAAAGTTTATCTTATGAGGTGGAATAAACTCAGAATCTTTCAAGCGAAAAGAGGGGGAAATTGCAAAAATTTCATCTTTATCATTACGGTTAACACACACGTTAATGAAAATCTGCGCAAAGCTTGCGGACTAAATGTAAGGAAAACTTGTGAAAATTGAGAGAGAAGTCTCATGAAAACCGGTATCTTCGAATTACTTCGTCTTGTAAGATGCATTACATTGTGTTGTGAATGCACTCATCAGAATTTGTGATTTTCGTTTACAGTGTCGCATAATTGCGGGCAGAAGACAAACAGCAAGAGCTACTGCCAAAATTAAGCAAAAAACTTGTGCATCTATCTATTTGGGATCTTTGCAAGCATTTCTTTCATTTTCTCATGATCAAAATCATCAAAGTAGAGTATGCACTGCGTATTTACACACTACAAAAGACCATCAATTTAACGCTGTTTTGTGCCTTGTCTTCTTTTTGCATATAATTCTGTTCGGTGTTCGTTTTGCAAAAACTTAAATACCTAATAAAACAGTATTGTACACCCATATAAATTGTGGTTGCAATGCAATGCCATCATCACAGAGAATGAGAAAAAAATGCTAAAGGATGAACAAGCAGCCAATTTAAGGATTAAAACGCATGAAAGCTCTCATTTTTGTTTCTAAAGAAGCATAAATCCTAAGAGACAATATTGATGCAGTGAACACATGGTGGAAAATTGAAGTCGACTCATGATCCGGTGGCGTACCGGTTGTGCTGAACGAAAGTATACAGCAACAACATTAAGTTCACTCTTGAGAGAGAAAGCAAAGAGAGACACGAACAAAGTGAGTAGAGACGTTTCCTTGTTGACTCATGCATCAAGTCTGAAGTGCTCTGAGTCTTGCACATTCACTCTGTGTACTTGTATATTTTTTGTTGATACATGTGCTCCTCGTTCTTCATGGTCTTTCTGATTTTTACACAATATCTGTATCATCCTCATGAACGACAAAATTCGTTGTGAATTATACTTGTAGTAGCTAGCATCACTTGTTCTGCTGCTGAGTTCTGACTATATGCTCATATCCACAATATAATTTTTACATACTTTTACAATGTCTCGACAGTGACAGCAGCGGCAGCATTATAAGCCGTAACCGTTTGTTGCGATTTTCATACCATTTTTCCGCTTGTGCATGACTTTCAGCAGTTACAACAAACTAAGTAAAATTCTACTTTCAAATTACTCAAGTGCAAAAGTCAAAAGATATTGACTATTATAAGGTTCTTATCTATATATTCATGCTCTATGCCCATTCTGTCTTGTGACGTTTCAAGTCATCTTCCACTGTTTTAATAATTTGATGTGAATAATAATCAGTAAAAGTGGTGATGATCCATTCATGATGGTTATTACATGCTTTATGACGTGATGTTTCCTGTGTGTATTATGAGGAGCGTGACGATAAACTCATAATGAAAGTTTATAATATCATTCAAAATGATAATTTTACTATGTACTAAATTTACGCATGCAAAATGATCATTTGTTGCTCTTTGCATTTTAGAAGGAGAAGGTAAAAAAAACAAAAGTTTGAGAGTTTATTATAGTGATACTACTCAAAAAATATAAGAAAGGCCGAACCAGTGAATAGGGACTCTACTAGTCTCTTATGTGTGTACTTTTGCTGTTATGCTGTTTGTGCATTGATACTAATGTGTTCCAGTAAACGACGAAGCAAGTCACGAAACTATTTGTTATTTAATTACTTATGAATCGTGTTGATATGTATGCATTTACTTGTAGTAAAACTCTCATGATAATTAGATGATTCTCTCAGTGACAGAGAATTGTTGCTTTTAAGTGCGAATTGCTAAAATGCTGTTGTGCGATTGAAGAACTGCAAAAATAGCGGTAAACCCTATTAGCCCACTTTTACCTCCATTCCATCGCCCAGTACGGAAAATATGATGAGATTATTGTGACGGTAGGTAATAGGAATGCAAATCTTTTTTTTCTGGTAGTTTACAACATTGAAGAAAAGCTATGTGTATTTTTGAGCTGAACATTCGATATTAATATGCTCATGTACTCAATATAAAAATTGTCCACCAAAAATATTTCTAAATTAAAGCCCGATTTGATTGTATGAATTTATTGCAAAGTGTTTCGCTATCAAATCTATGGAAGAGATGGATGCTCCTTGCTCCTGTCAGTTTAAGAGTAGGATTAATGAAAAACAATCTCAGGTATGAAAAAAGGGATTGATTCATTAAATACTAGTTTCTGTCATCCAATCAGCAAGAAGTTTCTACAATTATTCGTTGAAATGTTTTCAGAAAGGGCAGGTTGTGTTGCATATAGTCAATATTGTTTAACTTTTGCAAGATAAGCCAAAGACGATTTTATATCATGTAGAAACTATTACTAAATGACTGGTTGTGAATGTTGTTCTTCATCTTGCATCTTACTCTTTTACAGCTTCCAAGCAAATAAAATGATTTGATAAAGGAAACAGTAAATGCACATTCAAGAGTTCAATAAAATTGTCTGGGCTAGATTTAATGGTTTCGTGCGCGGCGGTGCACTATAGTTTTCACAATTGACAAAGTTGCAGCAAGTCACTTGCTGAACTGAACCCTAGAGCTAGAGCCAGAGTAAGGGACAGGTAATTTTTGTAGATGTGCATTGATTTCTAGTAACTTTTTATTTATTTTTCATGGATAAGTGAAATAGAGCACCTTCTCAGCGATAAAAATAAATGACTAGCACAAGTAAAAAATTATGTCTCACACCCCATCAATTTTATGCCTTTTATAAATGTCTGCCATTTCATAAACAAAACCTCGTAAATTTCCTTTTGCATGCATACCTACAAACAACAACATAAGAAAAAAAACCCGATTTTAAGAATACAACTTTCTCCATTTCAGGTAGACGAAGTTATAAATAAAACAACAGCGAATATCCTCCTGGGAAAACTTTATTAGCTGGACTGGAAGCATATAAAAGAGAAGTAACAAAGAAGAAAACTTTTTCAAAAACTTTGCTGAGAGTAAGCAACACATTTACCAAATACGTACATTCAAATTTGATGCAACTGCTGCTACTTTTACTGAAAAAAAAATTCTCCTATCACCTATGCAATGTGGAACACACCGTGAGTACCTTTATTGTGATCTCTACACTGCCACCAGTTACTTACATCACAATAAGGACAGAGATACAGATTAAAGATAGAGACTTTTGCTAAAAGAGCAGTAACTTTTATATGCAAAACTTGAAAACATGCATCCTTCGCCTGTCGTACGTTTTCATGTTGTTTTAAATTGAACGTGATCAAAAACTTGGAACTGGAAGAGTCTCCTTTTTACGAACTTATTACTTGTGCTTGTAAAGACAAAACAGCTCCGTTAAAGTCAATTGCTAGTAGTGTATATGAATTTTCTGCTTACTTTTTTGATCCAACTCTTTCACTACTCTATCATTATTGTTTATTATTATGATATACAACTACTAAAGTTTGTGAATTTTTTCAAAGTATCTGAATTTTGTGAGAGCTAATCAACATACAACTCTGGAAAAAGAGAGAGAGATTTTCTTTTTCGTTGTTTCATCTCTGATTATAATGACGTTCATGTGCTTCTGAAGTCTAGTAAAAGGCAAACAAGCAAAAGGAGGTTCATTGTTATTGCAAGAATATAAACTTCAACAATCAAACTAACTACTTCTTTCATAAAACAAAATTATTTGTCGTCATTTTCAATACATTATTATTATCTAACAACATCGTCGTCGTCGTCTGTGTACACTAGGATAGTTGTTTTTCGTCGTGTTATTTTTTTGTTTTATAATTTATTATTTACATCTTTCAAAATGGACATTTTACCCAGCGTTGGAATTTTATATGAATTACAAGCCATTCATGATACTGGATACCTGCTATCTCAAGCATCTCCAGAAGACTACTGGCATCAGGTAAGAACTTACATGAATTTTTCAGGTGTAAAATACAAAGTGTCTATCAATTTTACATGTCTACATTCAGTCAGACCGACTGAAACTGTGCATACCTACATAAAAAAAACTACAAAAGTACGCCAATTTATTTGCATGTTAATTATCATTTCATTTTATTCACATAGTATATTCTACATGCAAGTACATACACACTGCTTAGTTTAACTGGTTTTCTGATTGATGGTTGATAATATACAGAGGTGCACTTTTGATAGATTTTTACTATTAAATAGTTCTACTTATTTCAACTATTTTTTCATACTACACAATACAATACAAAGGAAATGAGACTGTGTTCAAAGATTAGACAAACGCATCAGGTTTGATTTGCTGTACATATTTGTTTTCGTTACTACTATAATTACGATTGTCTGTTTATTGGTTAAATCTACTGGCATTAATTTCTCATCATAACATCAGCATGTCTGCCTGCATTACTGCCGAAAGGAATGTTCGCAGTTACTTTTACACAGCAGTATAGTTGCATAACTGATTGATGCCTTGGGTTTGAAATGATGATGTAATGTTTACTGGCTACCTAGGAGTTCCACTCCTCCAGTCTCACAATGCCCCATCCATACCAAATTAGGTATATTTTGTTGTAGCCATTTTTCTCTCAGTACTGACATTCATCGAAAAGATTCCATTCCATTCCATTTAACCCAGTACTTACTCAAAACAACACAAAAATGCAGACCTGTTGTTGTAGACAAACAACAATTCAATAATCGCCGCATGCAAATACATTGTATCATGCGCAATTAATTCTCAAGTTTTTATGACCCGAAATAAAAGAACAGGTGTGCTCTTCTTCGTTTGGTAATAAAAACCGTGAATAACTACATAGGTAAATAAATATGCAGCATACATTAATAATTATTCAACTGTCAATAAGCTGACTGTAGTAGTGCACAGGTGAATTCGCATTGGAACTTTAGGCATATATTATCTCACTAATTATGCTCGTAATGGTGGCGAATCTAAAGCAATCAACTTATTGTACATTATTACTGCAACTACAGTCCATTGTTATTATTTTTGTCATTACCATTACTATATGTTCGTATTTAGGAATCCCATATGGATGATTACAGAGTGATGACAGACAGGATAATAATGATTCATCTGCAATTATAAACTTTATACTACAATGCAACTCATCACACAGTAAAGAACTTGAATGCACGTCTATGCGTATGCATATATTTACTATTGCATAAGAAAAAATAATGTTGCTGTAATGTTATATAAATTTACAAGTCGCAATAATAATAATAAGTCTTGCCTGTAACTTAACATGTAAGTGAAGAGGTATAATATATCACGACAACGAAGAAACATTACAGTGCAGTGCAACGTATCCTTATTATTGGCACATGAATGAAATCGAGTTAGGCCCTATGAAAGTTGCATGATTATTTTTCTCTTGTGTACCATGTCCTTAGCAGTTTTCCTATAAAAGTGTTTCTCACTGATACGTTTAATGACCGCGAGGCCATGCTACGACAAAACAGCAGATAAAACTACTTCAACTACTGCTAGTTGCACTGTTATCATTATTTAGAATGAAAAGGCAATGATGATCATCATCAAAAACTACATGTCATGTACAAGTACAAAAGCCAGCTTTGTTTTTCTCAGAAATGTAAACGTTAACAGACTTGGTTTCTTCAGCTAATACAAGTTGACTAATGCTCAACAGACAAATCACATGAGGATGATGATGATGAGTAGATCTTCAGGTAAACTTTGCGTTGCTCGTGAAAACAAGAATGAAAATTGTTTTGAAGGCTGCTGCTGTTGCTGCTGCTGCTGAAGGCAAATTATTATGATGTTGCTGCAACGTTCTTTTTTGTGTGGTATGTGTGGTGGTGGGAATGTTGAAGATGTGTTGGCAAGAAGAGGAGATATGTAAGACACGACATTAATAATCATACTCACTATTACTCGCCACACAAAACTCACGATGTTGTATGTAATATAGTAAATGCTGTTATCATGCAAAAAAGAACTACTACCACTTATTACAACTTTACTACTACCGCAAAGGTTGGTTTGATGTTCTAGCTGCATTTTGTACCAGCAAAATGTTTATTAACATGAAAGCATTGACCCATTCATTCCAGCCTGGCTTACGTTTGCTTGCACATTTTACTTACTCATCATCATCATTATGATCATCATCATATCAGCCTTAATGTCTTGTAGCGTTTTCGATCTAGTACAGCTTGGAAATGTTATGTTACCGTAATTACTCCAAAATTCCCATTAGCCACACATGGCACGAAATAAGCGGTTCAATGTCATATTTATGGATCTAAATGTTAGGTTAGGGACTATCAGAAAATGGGTCTAAAAATGTATACATCCATACATAAGTATAAGTATGATAAGTATGTAGTGATGTATAAGAATAGCTTTGAGAGATAGAGCATGTCAAAAAGTGGTGGTGGTGGTGATATAAGCAATGGATATAACTTCGTGTTTGGTGCATTATGAATAGTGGAACTCTCGTCGTTTTATGAATGATTGCATATTATGAACCACCTTCTTTTTTATTTTGATAGCTACTACTCGCACAGTATTTATTATTTACAGGGGAGACTTTCATACTATGTACTATTATCATTATCTGAATTCCACATGAGAAATTATTTCACTATTTCTGGATGCGTGTATGTACGGTTACGGTCGTCTGAGTACGTTACCGGAAGCATTTCCACAGCTATTAAAATTTAATGTGCTCATCCAGTTTTTATATTATTCAAACTACCAGCTCAAACGAGAGTGGAATATTATTATGTGGGAAAATGGTCATTAATGTGCAATGCTGACTATGCAATTTTGCTGGTGTGTGTGTATGCACATGTATATGTATTGTCGTGGTCGTGCAATCATTAAATTGTCATACACCTCTCCCACTTCTTTTATAACAGGAGCGTTTTTTTTTGCTGGCGCTATACACACATTACGTTTTGAAGTAATATGACCAATTGCGAATTCAGCACACAAGGCAACTTTTTTTCTAAAAAACCAGCAAAAGGGAGGAAGGCAAAAATTCCGACGCTATGAATCATCCGGTTCTCATTTCCCAGTAGTTTTTCCTCTGTGAATTGTCTCCATTCCTTGTGGTGGCCTTGCATACATGATGATGACAAAAGCTTGTTTTATATAAACAACATAATCATAAAGTTCATTATTAGAAATGATTGCTATAATAATGATAATAATAATAGTTTTGAAAATGAATTGTGTATGGAAAACTGGCAGGATCCTTGCATCTTTCATATTTTATTTTTTATAACCATTTTTACAATGCATATTCGATGACTATTAAAGTTTTGAGTGATGAAGTGGTGGAGAATCAGCAGCAACAAAAAGCAATATTTGTCTACACGTGCATGCTAAATAGATTTTGAAAAAAATTAAGTGCCTATTTGTGCTTCTAACCCACCATGAAGTAATCCTACAACCTCGGCTACAACAGCACAAAAAAAAAAGATGACAAGACAAGCCTCAATTATTACTACACAACGTACTAAAAGAAAAGAAGGACGCCACTTTAAAACCATCAAGCTATACGTAACTATTATACTACTACACATGCCAGTTCAACAGGCAAATCATGTCAGCTACATCACATATCGCCAGCTTCGTATTATTCATCGTCATCGTTAGCACTGCACAATAAGTTTATTCTTCTCTCAAGTCACCGTCATCATCATCATTTTTGCTATGATTCATGATGGTAAATAATAATGGTGGATGCATGAATGACATGATGCAGTAGAAAATATGGACTCTGTGAGAACACCACTACTGCATGCAACAGAAGCAGTAAGTAAAGGCGATGATGTTACGATTAGTTTGAAGAGTTCAACAACAGTCTTTTATAAAGTAGTTAAAGTCCAGTTTAATTTGATTAAGTGAAATAAATGGTGCCGTGATCCATCCAATATATATTTGGACATCTAGGAGCATGCACTCTTTCTTCATTTATGGCAACATTGTTGTAGTAGTAGCATCTTTCTTTGCCCAACTAACAGCAGAACTGTTGGGATGGATGGGATAACATGCACACTACGTAATCATAATAAAATGGATGCACTTATTAAATTGCTCCTGTCATTTACCATCTATTACGACCAGAAACTACGAAGAATTCTTACATTGAACTTTATTGTGTTAAGTGAGCTGCAGAAAATTAGAGCTCTGCCAAGTTTGCCTTTGTGGTTTGATTGTTCACTGACGACGATGAGAGCACCCATAAAAGTTCTTTTTTTACCCTTTACCAGCAAAACAGAAGTTGTTGACATGATAATAGGTCTGGCTTTAGCCGGATTACATGCTGTTGTTACTTTCCACATTCATGAATGTCTGTATGTCTGTATTAATAAGAGCCTAATAAATAGGCTTACATGTACATATACACCACACACATACACACAACACACAATACAATGTTGTATGACTTCAATTCATTTTTTAATGAAGCCAACATGATAAGTTAAAAAAAAGGTCTTCAGGTCTGACTCATCATTAATCATGTAATAAACCATCACCGCCATTCAAGCTGACAAATGTATGATTAAATGGCTGATTCAAAGAAATAATAAAAATTATACAGGGACATATTGATTGTAGCATTTAAACGCATTCCAAACTAGTGCTTCATACAATGCTCCGCGAACAGAGATGATTACAACTGATGCAACTTTTATAATGATAATAATGACAAACGGCATATTATAGATATGAAAAGACAAAGCCAAACAGCCATTATCATCATCATCAATTCCTACATAACAAGGATGAGGCATATGGTAACTGAAATGGAATCTTATAATTCCAACCTATCTCAATTATTGTGCCAGCTTATTTGCAAGAACAAAAATACAGCAGCCATCGTTTAATTTCACAAAGTGAAAAAATACAACTGTGAATCCTGTACCAAATGCCTTACTTACCTAATCGACATGTGATGTTTTGAATGCTTGGCGTTTATTACGAGATCACGACTGGTAAAGACGCTAGTTTAGTAAGACCTGGCACTACTAGAAGAATCAGAGTATAGTAGCATCATTTAGATCACACATTCCGTAATAATAATAGTAAGCCCTCTCAATGTCATGATTGCATTGCAAGCAAGAATTATATAGCTCAGAACTCGGCACAGTTTTTGCAGTTTTGCAAGGAGAAAGGGAAAGTGATATGTGTAAAAAAAGCTCTTCAGCCATTCGCCTTGTATTTATCTCTCAGTTTATATCTTTATTATTACATTTTGAATGTGACGCGCGGAGGATCCAGGTCAACAAGCTCATCCTTTCCATCTCATCAAATAAAAGAGATGCTTCATTACTTGCTGCGAGTTAAATTAACGTGCAAACGGTCACCAAAGAAGAATACATACTACTTTAAAAACCTTGCTTTATGTAATGCTTTTGATGGTGTTGGTTATGACAAAAATTGCACTTTGTAATTTACCAAAGTGCATGCATGTATATACATAACAATGCTTATACAAAGGTAATAAGATACTCATTGTCACATCATGAGAGTACAGAGTACACAGTAGGATCAAAAAACAATTTTGTTTAATTCAACCAGATCACGTAACATCAGGTGTGCATGTTTCCCTGATAAAAGCGTCAATTTGATAATAATAATGTTGTAATAATCGGAACCAATGTTTGTGTGGTCTGGTGACGATGCTCTTTTAAAAATGTCTCGATGTGTGGAAATATTTAGTGGAAAAATTACTAGAAAATTATAAACTATTTGCGCAATTAATCCACATACAAAGTTCAAAAATAAAATAGACTGAGCAGAGAGTAAGTGTACTCATTTATTATTTAGAAGCAATTAATTTTATCTTCATAGTACTCATTTAGACAATTTTGTGCACAGCATTCTGTCTGAAGTTGGGAATGAACGGTGTAAAGTAAAGAGTCTTTTTTTTCGTAGTTAGGTATCCAATTTTGCAATTATGATTCCAGGTATCTCTCTTTACAAATATAATTAAGTGATGATGATAATGGACATATACATATAGAGGTCAATATATTATTAAAGTTGTGTTATCATCTTCTTTGACAGAAACTTTTCATCGTTCGTTTAAACTTAATGACAAGAGAGAGCATATACCCAAAATAAATGGCATGTTGATCGTAGTAATAATGTTCTTCAGTCTATTCACTGAGCTACTGAAAATGTCTTAATGTGCGAAATGAAGGACAACATGGAGGTAGGGTCAATGATATCTTTCAAGTAATCTGTACTGGAACTGTTTCAATTTACGATGACCGCACTGTGAACTTGTGTAAATGTCATGTTAGAGACCAATAAAATGTTGCATGCCAAGAATAGGTAGGTAGATTTGTAGATTCAAATGCATAAATGGTGTATGTGTATATGTAGAGATATTACATGTTCATGTAAATTTGGCTTACGTATATATCTCAAATACATAAACATACTTTTTTATTTTCTGCCACATTATGACACACAGCACCACCATCATGAATTACTTATGCCATGATAACTGTCACTGGGACAAGTCAACTAATAAAGGTGTCTGAAGTCAAAAGAATTTGTTTTTTTTAAAAGATGAAATCACACCATTTTACCACTTTGCGTCTTATTACGAGCTCGCTCTCACATGGCACACGATGTGGTACCCTGATTTCTCTATCTGATATAATAAAACTAATGATGTTTATGTTGAATGTTGAATATGATCGTGATGCGACACTCAAAATTAAAAGGACTTTTATTACCTTGTTACGGCGATGCTGAACGCTTTTGATCATGATTATACAATGTATTGAATTGAACTTGTTCTGTACTGTACCGTGTAAAAAATATTTTGTGGCTGATCATTATCGTAACCATTATACAGACATGCATACAGCAAAAACGCGTTTTATAAAAATTTACACACTCTAGCGTAAGGTATTTGGTTGATGGTATAAACTCCATATAGCACACCACGCACATACATACCATCATATACCACATGGAATTAAATGGTTCCATCCATATCTCTATATTTTATCGTTCAAAAGCGTAATGGCAATAATAATGATGTCAAGTGGCTAAATAAAGATGACTATCTGATATAAACATGGAATTTTCATTTAATCCTCCCACATACTCATACATTCACTTTTATATGGACCGCCTATAGAAAAAAAAGTTTATTAGTCGCTGCTGGTGAATGTACGACCAAACTCTTTTTAAAAATAAAATGTTCCCATTCAAAAAGTAGTTTTGGTACTGGCATAGATTTTTGTTCCTGCAGAGAGACACTTGAAATCGGAAGTTTGAAAAGTTGTAGTTTGTATACGATGGAGACTTGGAGACTCACGTATTCACAAAGATTTCTTCTATACTATTACGTTTATAATATGTCGTATATATTTACTCCCAAAAGTACAAGCACCATACCACGCATCAACTTTGTTTTCTTTCGTAAGAAGAAAAAAGAGGCACGTTTTAATCTTGGTTTGATCCATTTCATCAATCAATTCTCACACGCATCCCGTCTCCTTCCTTCTATATTTTTCTCTGAAGTAAAAAGACAAAAGTAAATACAGTGGTATGGGTGTGTTACTACTACTACACCATTTTAGTCTCTTTCACTTCCTTTTTCTTTCTTTTACTTCCTAAAAATTGCAGACGGTGCGTCCTTTGAGATAGCACACGCTTACTTGGACATCTAATAATGTCTAAAACTTGAGCACAAGCATTTTACTCTGAATTTCCATTCTTCATAGAGAATCATGGAAAGAATTTATATGCTCGAGATTGAGGATTCAAGTCTCTTGTGATTAGGTACAATGTTTCTATCTTTATGCTTGTGTTGTCTTTGCACTTCCTTCACTAATGCTACTACTACTACTGTGTTATTTTCTTTTTCGAGAAAATAAAGTTTTTTTTAGCATTGTTACTTTTTTTCTTACCAATACGTCTACGTAGCAGACAACAGGGAAATGCCATTTGTATCCGGCAGTTATCTGGTATTAAGAATGATAAATAGGGAAATCCAGATGCGCACGCTATTCGGGTGTTGCTGGATTGCGGGTGTTAGTGTTACTTTAAGAAACACACTTCCACCACCGCTGCTACTCTTCTTATTTAAATAAATCTTGATCTCATTTCGTGCTTGACTTGTATTCATTTTGTTGTGTATGATCTTCTAGTCCTTGTTCGGACAGTGGTACAAGTAACACCACTTCTTGAGAATTTTCTTTAATGGCTTTCCCGCTTCATAGGAATGATGGACGATATCTTAATTTCAAAAATCCAAATTTATTTTACTTTTTTGCTTTTAAAAAGTGTACTATAGCACTTGGAGTCTCTTTAGAGTTTAAGCAATCAAGTAACATCATGCATACGTAAGTCTAATACTTTTGCTTTCCCAGCATCTTTTTGTCTTGCTCTGATGATGGGTTTCTTCATGAGCATCAGGAGAAATGATGTCGATGATTAAGCTGAAATCACAGAGGAGTCCGAATCCACTCTTTACTTAATGATATGCAAAGTATACAGGAAGACATGCATGCTAATGGTTGGTTGAGTTTTAAGTGTAAGTAGAATTCATGCTCATGATACGATACATTTTTGAGAATCGCAAATAGTTCATCTTAAAACTACTACTATTATTAACGGACATACTATACGAAATAAGAAAATGCTTGAAATGAATTTGGGGAACTTTTATTGTAAATCGGGCCAAAGATGCTTGTTTCGTTAATAAAAAATAACGTTTGCATTGGGGAAATGAATAAAAAAAACTAGTTTTCATTCAATGGCACTCTGTTGATAGAGTTTAATTCAAAGTTGAATAGGCCTCTCTATATGCTTAATGCTCCGTATAACATCAAAAATCAAGCAAATTTTTCTTTACTTCTTAAACAGCTCTCTTTAAGTTTGACGATGCGGCAGGCAGCAGGCAGCAGCAGAGGCAAAACTTTTTAAGGCCAATGGTGAGAATGAGAAATGATGCGAATCTTGAATGTTTGCTTGGAAAAAGACGAGAAAAATTTACAAATGTGAATGAATACTCTCTATAGAAAAAAAGGGAAATGCTAAAGGTGATCTCACGAGAATTTTCTTAAGTAAACGAGTTTTAACATTGTACTTACACAGGCACATTTAAATGTATGTAGAAACAATAATGTTGTGCTTTTGCGTGTAGAATCTCGTTGATATTTTGTGTACGTGTTTGTAGCTACTACTACTACACCAAAATCTAAAAGTTGGCCAGATGGTTCTTAATGGAATGGAATGAAGTCGGAAAAGGATCAATGTGAAAATGTGAATGGCTATATAGTAAGCAAGCAAAAGGTTTCATTTTACTGCCGCCACAATGTATGAAATTTGCTATAGGCTATGTGTATATACTACAATATTATATGTTTATAGTTTATATGATGTATGTTAAGAATGTGTTTTTACCGTCTAATTTTCGTTTCCTTTCCTTTTTACGTGTTTTGTCGTGTAAAAATTGGGGAAAAAAATCGCTAAATGAGATCATCCAAATCCCTCTGAGCAGCAATAAAATCTACTGAACTGGTACTAGTACGCTACGGTACGCAGCAGTAAAAAGTATAACGCTTAGAAAGAACGTCCTTTTCACTTTTTTTCTCCGTTCGTGCTCCTGTATGACATCCTCTACCGTTTTTTTTTCTTTCTTCCTTATTATAAACATTTGCCAATTTTCTTGAATAGTTCCTTTCCAAAATAGATTAAACCAAGAAAACTGCTTGTTGGGACTTGGGGGACGTATGGAGAAACGGTTGGTTGTTGTCGGTCAGATTTTGACCATTAAAAATACCAGACAGAGCAGTGGGCTTGGAGAAAACCAAAAGCATTGACTGACAACTACTAGTGTGGTGTGATACTCATTAAGGTGTGTAAATAAATTATGTCACCGATGGCCAAATTTTCAGAAATGTAACCTAGCGTTGTTGTAGCAGGCTGGGTTTTGTACACAAT